>DWME01002681.1:0-20153 GCA_018244795.1 Parelbella ahira ahira | reverse complement strand
TTAAAAATGGCGGCGCGTGGCCATTCACCGGCGTCTCGATACCCCCTCCCTCCTCCCACCCCAACTCGTGTCTCCTTGCTCCAACCCCCACATTACATTCACCCCGTGCTCTCCATGAAATAACCGATAGATATGTATAGGTACTTTTGCTTAGCTGAACATGTTACGTGATACAAGATAAAACATGTTACAAGATAAAAATATATGTGCATCTACGTAGTGCATCGGACGCGTTGCGTCGCACTAACGTATGATAAAAATGTATCGTCACGCCTGTGATTCGAGAAGAGGTAGACAATGGAGTTTAATACATTCCCACTTACCACCGATGTCGTTATACGTTCCATCATGGAATAAGGGTGAGCGTATAGACATACATCGGGCAGAAATGTAGACTCTGGAGTTCCTACTAGGAGTTTCAAGTTGTAACACCCCAAACGCCAACAGTAACCGGCTTGAGAGCGATCAGCAGTCGCAGTTGATACCACACGACCATCCGGGCAGTTAAATACGTGTGATAGGTATTTTTAATGGGCATAAAACGTATATGCACAAACGTTACGCTTAAAGGTTTTCCCGAACGTTTAAAATACCGTAACTACTAGTTTTCAAACATTTTCGACCAACACCTAATTTGGATACTTCTATTAACATTGTTGATTAATTTTTTAATAACATTCATAAACTTGTAACTGTTACTGTACGGTCAATACTATCCTCATGTATTGTACATTATACTTTCACAGTGCCAATAAGTGAAAAGACCTTTTACCGCTAATGATGAATTGGCCTTGTCCGACCTTGCTGCGTGGCCGCCCGCAGGCGCGTCATGCCGCATAGCATTCACGTGAGCGCACGAGTGTCATCGAGCGCCACGCCTAGTGTTTAAAAGATATTTCAGAGTACACGTGAAGAGACCATGATGCCTACTAAAACGATATTCCACACAATTTTTTTTAATAATTTAAACGATATTCCATACCCTGTTTTAAATTTTAAATTTAAAGGAATTTCCATTCCCCTTTTATAAATACATAAATTTAAACGATTTTCCATAATACCCTTTGTTCATTCTAATGCACTCATTCGCTTTGTTTGTTTACGTTGCGTTGTTTGTAAACACATTATTATAATTATCTTGTGACAGTTTCTGCCAACTTTAACCGATGTCGACATATTATAGTAAGCGCTATATATAAAGAATGAAATAGAAACGTACTATGTGCATATATCAAGAAAAAATTCCGCGGAACATTTAATGTGACCACTTATTTTATTATTGCAAAGCTGCCATCCAGTGTAATTGATGAAGTTATTATTGTAAATAGGAAATAGCAATATTAATAACGAGAAGCCGTACAGTGTAAAAATTGTTCATACATTATAATGTCAAGCTGATTGATTTTGCTGATAAACTGAACAACCGTTAAGGACCCTCCCACGCCTTATCTCACTTACAGTTATTCAATTGGCGAACTACACTAATATAGAGCAAGTGAATAATTAATAATGTCAATAGATTATGACACGTTGTCAACGTTTTGTGTACAGTACGCCCGTTGTCGGCTCTCGGTGTATCGCTGCGGCCGCGCGCAGTGAAGAATGTGTAGGTAACGGTTTTTTAATTGTTAATATGACATCTAAATATGAATATTTAGAGAATCCCACGCTCGGCCGCGGGTCCGCCGCCGCTGTCACCGGCTATAATTAGCCGGTCGATGACGCGTGCTATAATCGATTCGTCCTTCGCAACAGTGCCCACCGCGAGCGGGTCGACCCGACAGACGGCACGACACTTCCCAAATACTTAAAACTGAGTGTAACACAAGATTGTTCGTGTGAGTGTTACTGACCATCGAAGCTACAGTAGGTAGGTACGCCATGCCTCGGAACTATCAGATATCTGATCTAGGATTTTGTTTGTTGCACTATCTTATCACGAAACAAACTCATTGACTTTTGAAGGTTTGTTGTTGTACCATGCAATCGACATATGATTATGATTTACACAGAAAAGTGTTTAAAAAAATATGATATGGTGATTCGAAGACGTTTTGTTAAATGTAGGTACGTACGCGCAATACATAAAGTGGTAATAAATCAGGTTAGCGGCAACACGCACTGAATTACACTCTGTGGAAGTATGCGGTACATGTGAGCGTACACTTGATGTGTGTTAACTCTTCGCACACAATATAAATTCGCATTAAACAAAGGCCACATGGCGCCAGCGGTCGTCTTAATCTGTGCGACGGCGTGTCTGTCAATAACAGTAATTCTAGATTTAGCTTACTCAAGTTTATGGCCGTTAATGTTATTTTATTGCCGTCGTGTAACTTATAGAAGCATACGTATATGCATACTTACATATCATCACGCCATATCCCTTACAGGGTAGGCAGAGGCCACGGAATACCAAATATTTCTATCCCTATGTATATGCAGTGTTAATGTAATGGTTTAGGAATGAATGTTTGTTTTTTATTTAAATGTCACTGGTTGAAACGGTGAAGCAAAATATTGTGAGAAAATCTACGCACCTTAATAGTTCTCCACTGAATTTCCTAAGTCATGTAAAGCTTATCAACCGCACGTGGCCAGCGTGGCCGTTATGGTTGTAAACCCTTCTCACTGTCGCAAGGAGACCCGTGCCCAACAGTGGAGCGGTATAAATATTGATAAGAACTAATAAAAATTTTGTTCAAAATTTCATGCTATTCTTCTCTTTTTGACTTGTATAATATTCCAAATAAGTTTATTGATGTTTGAAACCTAGCATGAAGATTATCAATGTGGGCTGGAAATTTTGTGAACGATCATTCAGAAACGAGTATGATTTGAGTAGCCCCGTCAAGTGTCATTATGTCACCGGTCTCTGCTCTCGCGGGCTACAATAGGCGACGTACGAGATGCTTTGTTGGTGACCTACTACATGAACATAAAATGTTATCATCTAGACAATGTCATTCACTGATAATAATAAGCTCCAGTCTCTTCATATATAATAACCACATATTTAAAGAAAACTACATATTTACAAATATTCTACATATTTTTCATCTTCATATTTTTTTTCTAATGACCGCGGTACTGTATTTTAAATTGTATTAGGAAAAGGTGTAGGGAATAATTAAATTATCATTGATAGTGTTATTAAAATTAGAAGTATTTTTTTGTGAAAGTGAAATTTCAATCGCAGTTGACAAATGTACATAAGGGATCAAATAACATTTCATCAATCCAATACCCTGGACGATCCATGGTTGGTTTCACGATTTGAGTATGTACTAAATTCTGATTTTAAATATAACTGTTGTATGTCTTAATTTGCATCAGTAAGACGATCGGTTTGGTAGCGGCGCAAGGACGAATCACTCACAGCGGTCAACGGTCAAGTGCTGAGTGTGTCCAGCAAGTGGGCGAGCGCCGAATTGTTCTAGAAGGTTCGCGCTCTCGCCGTCGCCGGTGTCAATTTGCGTGACCTCTTCAGTGCACCATTTGTCCTCTGTTGTTTATTTGAAGCGTGATTTTGAAGAAATTTTTTTGGGAATAAAATAAACTCTACCGTCATCGACAACACTATACTCCACAATAATTAAAATTGCCTATGCTATGTAGTAGGCGTCTCAAAACAAATCAAGTAATCGTGTCGGCTCAGTCTAGTGCTCAACTAGATTTCACGAGTGATGGAGAGAACTCCTTTATAAGAAACTATTTTTAGTTCCGAGACGTTAAGAAACCTACATTTATTTTCTTTCTATTTGCATTGGTGCACCCACCAGCCTGCACTCGAGAGCGACGGCGCGCTCTCCATTCACCGAAAGTAAATTATGAGATTGCGTGTTCGACGGTAAAAATTGTGGGGTCTAATTTACTTTAACTAGGATGCAAATCACCGGCTGAATGAAACATTGCATATTCTTATTTACGTCTGTAGTATGTGGTTTGAAATTGTAATGGTTTCGTTCAGTTGCGCGACGTTAACGGAATGTTCTATTTTATAATTAAAACAAATATCGACGATCATTTGCAAGTATTTATTCATTTTGCTTTTTAGTAAAACGTACGTTCGATCGAAACGTGTATATCTAGTTATGAGCACTTCGCGCGTTCTTCTCAACGAGGTTTACCTGTAGGCACTTCCGAGAATATTGGAGGACCTTGCCGGCGGCCTTCGCCATCCGCCGCCGCGCTCGCGGCGCTCGCTGAATCTTAACAATGTCTGATATATTTTTATTGAACTTTGTTTCCTCGTCCACCCAGCTACCGGTTCACTTGTTCACATCCACCGAGGAAGGTCCATGATGAAATGACACCTTGTTAGAACCGATAATTATCAGCCAGAAAAGTTTATTTGTTGTTGTATTATTTTTTTCGAATCATAAAGGCTACTGGACTCGTAGAAGTTCAAAATAATATTATGGAGAGTCGGCCTGCTCGCAGTAATTGCATCTTGAATTAAAAACGAATATCCATTGACTTCACGTGATATCACTATAGCCCGCCGATGAAGGCAGCTGCAGCCGCAGCACTCCTTAATTAAGTTAGATAACTTAGTAAATATGGAGTTTACTTAGCGCTATAAATCAAATAGCTGTCCTTATCATAAAAACGTTCTGAAGAAAAGGAATGTATTATTAATCTTTCCAACTTTAAACGGTTTCAAAAAGCTTTTTATATATTTCTCTAATGCTGTATTTTTTTCTTTTCAGGTAATTAAAACACTGGTGTATTGAAACAAGTTAGTAATTATTCGACGTGAAGGAGAGCCAATTGGAAGAGACCCGTGGTTTCTCGCCAATATGCATTGCTTGCTACCAAAATCTCCATTTTATGTATAAGCGATATGTCCATTTAAACAAGTTACCATTGTTGTAAATGTTAACAAGAATACTTCTAGGTACATTTCTCATCAGTCAACACTTACAAGGTATTTGACATCATTAAATACACTCGTGTCATTTATTATAAGTTTTAAGCATACGCTTGATAAGTCACACATTTTCTTTCAAGAACATTCATTACCGTTCATTCATGGACGTTAATTTCCTGTTATGTTTACCAAAATTTCTGACACTTGTTCCATTTAAAACACACAACTATGATAATGTGTATGTATATGTTAGGATGATGATTCATTTACGTGTAGAAGGAAACTGATCTGTTTATATTTGTACAGGTTCAAAATAAACGTATTTATATTGAATTTTATCTACAATTGAGTACGTTTGGATCGTTCGCTAGTCAGTATTACAATCACGTATGAATTCTCTCACTTGTTATCGTGGGCGATCAAATTCCATTTTATTTGCTGAGTCGATTTGCAACCTTCCCCATTATCGGTTTTCAATACCTAGTCGTGGGTCCCGCTCAGTTATTTCCATGCGTATGTTTCCTTTGTGGTATATTAATAACTCGGGCATGTATTTAGTAAAGCTTGTGCTATCATAACGTTGTGGTAAATTGTTCGTTTATTATTAATATTTAATCATCGTTTAGCAAAATTACTCCATTCGTACAATTTTAATATAATTATGTTATTATGCGATGGTTGTTAATTATATTATTGGATTGATATTAATTTTGACGTTATTTATATTTTCCTCCTTTGTTCCTACTGACGCGGCGTTAGGTTATTAATTTACCTTTGATAAAAATTGTTATGTTCTCAGTGTGACGACTACAGCTTGTTATGCTACCACTGACACCTTTTTAATATAGAATATTTTAATTTCACGCGCTCTCCTTCATCTTTTTTATCTTCAACATTCCTGAAAGCGGTAAATTGCCGGAAAGGTTAGGAAATACCTCTGAACATGACTGTATCTGGCAGAGTGCCGACGCTCGTCCTATGATGTCAATATTGCTTTCTCGTTCCGGCTGCTGATATCATACCGAAGATGAAATCACACAGCAAATACAGCGTCATTCTTATAAAAAGCGATAAAGCAACTAATCGATTGCTTCGGTCGATTATCATATGTGTTGTGATTAGCAATTAACAACCTGAATTAGGCACTTGTTCTCCGCCGACTGAAGGAAAACTCCACTGCGGTAAGCCGGCCCGTGCCTTAGAGAGATGGCTACAAGGGATCTGAAACTGGTGCTAGTATTAGTTGTGTCAGCTTGCTTTAGATGTTGATAATTTAATTTGATGTAAAAAAATGCTGAACGAAATTCAAAGAACAAATCTCCAAACAATTGCTAATCAATCTTTAAAAAGACGAAGAGCAGCGAATTTTGAAAAATTTAAGAACATCTTTCCACATTTTATTAAGAGAGAGCTGTATTTCAGTGTTCGTTTATGATATCGACGGGATACGCTGTGACCTATAAGGAAAGGATTATCTCGTTCAGGAAATAAATGGAAAAATGGACGTGGGGAGATTAGACCGAATGGGACGTAGATGTAGCAGCGATATTTATAATCAGATAGAATAGACGCGTAGATTCATTTTATATATTACTAATAGTAAATCATTATCGGAAGGTAAACAATACAACATCGGAACGTGTGGGCGCGAGAAGAATTCATCTATGCAAAGCCTCTAAAGTGAAATTAATAGACAGTGCACAAATACGTGGTTGTTGGATATACGGACTAAGACATTAGTTAAAAGACACATCATTACCGTTGCTATGATTCTATTGGACTCATGGCGAGTTGTTAACGAATAAGCCGTTGTTTTAACCACGTCTATATAATACGACTTTGGATCTAACTTTATTGATTATTTAATTAAATGAAAACGTTCAGGCTTTATGGTTACTAAAATATAAGTTTAACAGCCTCGAAGTAGACTGCCTCTTTGGTCGAGTGGTTGTAAGCGCAACTTCCGATCGAGATATTCTAGATTCAAATCTCGGTTCGGATACCATTGGATTTTTCTAATTTAGAATTTCTATGTATTTCGGGCTCTGGCTCCTTGCCCGGTGTATGGCAATACGTTCACTATCTATTCCATGGGACTTAAACATAACTGATGAAATATGGGAGTGCACTACACTCTTCGTTACGTTCTACACTCTACGTTAAAATATAAATTACAAAAACGTTAATAATTGTGTTAGCGACGGGCCTATTCCTCTCGTTTTAG
Organism: Parelbella ahira ahira; assembly: GCA_018244795.1. Classification (NCBI taxonomy): domain Eukaryota; kingdom Metazoa; phylum Arthropoda; class Insecta; order Lepidoptera; family Hesperiidae; genus Parelbella; species Parelbella ahira. The sequence goes on along the minus strand of DWME01002681.1, from coordinate 13,056 downwards.
TTAATGAAAAGATGAGTGGTCACAAATAATTTCCTGAAGTTTGAGACTTATTAAAACTCATCGGACGTGAAGACGAGGAAATTCCCGAGCGGTCGTCCGGTCACCGACATCCAATGTTGCGCAACGATTGGTGGGTTGCCGACTAGGTACCTATCGCCGGATACTGGCCGAGCCGCCTCTGGTGCATGCCACGGAAGATTGATCGAAGCTTGTGTATCATGTAGGCGGAAATATAGAATGACAGTGCGTTAGAATGCCGATCGGTCGAATCGATTCGATCACAAAATGTCTAAATCAAAATAAACAACATAACAATGTTCTCATTTGATGTACACTGGTAGATGTACACGAAGATCGCAAATGATTTCTACGAGAGATGCTTTACTCAGAGAAATAACGATGAATAAAAGAAGATATAGGAGTAGTAGGTGTGTAGAGAACCAAGCATTAAAAGTAAAGAGAAGGCAAGGGTAAAACAAATAAGAGAAACATTAATTGATTTGATATCGCTGATGTACATATACATAAATCACCACCTATTCCTTGGGACGTAAACGTAACTGGTGAATCGTGGGAGTGTACTGCACTCATCTATCTACCTCTTCATGGATTACAAGCGTGATGTTATACAAATAAATATATAGTGTCAAAGGAAGTTGACAACATACCCTATTGAACTGTGCATGTAGTGCGCGCTGAGAGCAAGGAAGCCAAACCGGCCTCCTTTTGGAAATACTTCCCCCCACGCCATCATCTATATCAACTGGACATCAGTTCCTTCCTCGCAATATTTATAGTTGAAGACTTGCTTATAGTGCCTATCGAATCTCGCCGATAGAGTCATCTGTGAAAATGCTTCCATCGAGACGATAGTGTTGCTAATGAAGCGACCCGGACTATTCGCCACGTATCTACATCTACATGTGTAGATACATGGCGGAAAAATTAATCTGGAAATTTTGCGCGCCAATCAAATCATATTTCCTTCTTCAATATCACATGGAAACGAAGCCGTGTCATTTTCCTCTTTATGTGTCTGCTACATATTCATATTATGCAGCTTGTATGCTCTGTTAAAACATTACTGTATCTCGAACCATACTGCCCTCACGATCCAATGGGCGTCAATTTTACTTATGGATAACCCGTATATTTATGAGACATGTTACTGTCGACGCGTGCATTGGTTTTCCACACCTGTGATGAGGCTACACGTGGTGACGTCAGCCGTAACGTCACAAGCCTGTAGACTCGTAGGCGTCAGGGGTATCGTTCACGCAGCACTTTTAGCGTTCGCCCGACGTAAATGGTGCCATTTCGCGCGCTTCACGCTGTGATTGTGACGTCACCGACACGCTGTTTCCGCACTGACTCAGGAGTACACCACAAAAGCTCATCATTATTTTCTGATATGACTTCACTATAGCAAATCACTTCACAATATTGATATATTTTGCAACTGTATTTTTTCTTCGAGAATATCGATTGATATTTCTTTTTCAAGAATGATACTTCATTTGTAATGGAACCTTTAAATTACATATTTCAGAAATTTAATGTCAATCGCACTCTTCTACCCTTCCTTCTGTAATTATATCCTACGTCAATGGAAAAAATGTGGGCTTTGTTCTTCATCCTCGCAATATAACGCTGACTATTATGTATCTCTATTCTTAGCGATGTTGCCAATAAAATGTAAAGACGAACTATAAATAACGTTCATTGCGGATGAGTCAGCAAATAAGTTTATTATTAACATTTATTTACTAACATTAGACATTAACGTAGGTAGACGACCGTCGTTCATGATAATGTATATTATACATAAAATAATATATTATGCTATAATATTATATTATACGGTTGCTATACTATAATATATGTATGTATGCGTATATCTTAGCGACCATTATATCAGCGCAATAATATTTCTTACGGTACCGAAATGATATGTGTTGCTATACTTGTCTACACAACGTCAGGAAGATATATGTATGTGTATGGTCACTCTAGTGTGTTAATAGAAAATATATCGTAATATGCCTTGCTATATTATACCTATATTATAACTCATCACTCTGTTCATGATGACATTAAAGCAGTGGATGATTAAAATTTGTTTCATTGTAATTAACAGGTTGGGTACAGTCGTGGCAACTTATCTAAGTGTCTATGTAAATTAATGGTACGTGTCGGACGAGATAGGAACAAGTTTGATAGACTTAATATCGTTCTTAATACCATTACTATTGATATGATCACGAGTGGCGGTCGCGGGCAATGTCTCGAAGTCGTCTTCAAATTTAAACCCTCTGAACGATTACCTGCGCTCCCCTCCCCTCCCCTACATACCCCGCCGCGGTCAGGGATTAATCATCTGGGACCTCCATATTCATGACCGAATTTTCGCTAAATATTGCCATATGTGACACTAAGTATTGTGTGTTTCACTTAAATATTTTAAGTGTAGACTTGAACGTACCGGGGATACTAATCTAGGAAAAAAGCGTACTACTCTACTTTTATGTACAGTTTTTACGACTTGTTTCATCATAGTCTGTATATTGATCAGTCTATATATAAAGCATCTAAGCTATTTAAGTGTTAACAACATGTACATTTACTGATTCCGTCGAGATAAGCGTCTACTTGTTGTTATTTTGTTATTAACCGTAAGGATATAAATTAATCTTTCAGCACCGATAAATTATTTATCTATCGGCTTTTACAGGTTAAGTGTACATCAGTTTTTAGAGATATAAAGTCTGCATCTTCTCACTCTACAGCCCTAGTAATTGGCATATGAAAGTCACACTGTGATGTGGGTAAAGGTATAAATGACAAGGACTTTCAAGAAAACGAAACCACTGGCTGACATGTTGGACAATATTATAACAATTGGTTGACATATTGAACAAAACGAAAACCACTGGCTGACATATTGAAAAATGTAATAACGCTTGATATTGGAGAGGACTATGTCCAGTAGTGGACGATGACGGGCTGACAGTGTGTGTGGAATAAAGTTTATGTGCGTCTTTTTAAATTGAGTAGGTACTTAAATTGCATGCACGTGTCGGTGTAGGTGCGAATGTATCAATAAACCGGTTCCCGCTGCGGTGCCGGGCTTCGACCGCAATTGCAACGATGGCACAAAAACGTAACACACTAATGTAAACAGTTAATCGTAACAAGAGCCAAATATAAGGAAAATAATTAATCATTTTTGTTTAAATACAGAGTTATTTAATATGGGTAATCTCATTTGTGAACGTTTTATTACAAAAACGATAGGTATGTACATAAAATAATTGAATTATTCTGTTCAGCTGTATCCGCCCCCATTGCGATAGATATCTGTGAACAGTCATGAACAAAAGATCATCAGTTGACTCATCTGGCTGGTAACTCGAGTCAAACATACCAAAAGTCTGCATTAAATGTACACTATGCTAAATAATGGTTCTTTCTTTCGTTCAATTATGGAGAAGAAAGAACGATGAACTGTAGCCGAAAATCGTTCCGAAGCGGCCAAATATTGTGGCGTAAAAACGTAAAACGTAACATCACGCCCGTAATCCCCGAAGGGGTAGGCAGAGGAGTATAGTATACTCTCTCCCACGTTTCACCATTTACGTTTACGTCCCATGGAATAGGTGGTGAGCCTATTGCCATACACCGGGCACAGATCCAGACTCCGAATCACTACTAAATATTCTAAATTATAAAAATCCTATAGTATCTACCCGATTCATGATTTGAACCCAAGACCTCCCGATCCGGAGTCGAAAAAATATTATCTCTATATACATTTTTGCAAAACCCATTGATCATGTTTTGCTGCATTGATCAGAAGAAAAAATATTTTTGTTATTGTTTAAATGGGACGACGATAGGTTAACATAACCCAATAGCCATCTCGTTTATATGTACATGTGTTTTGTGGACAACCTCTGCAGTTATAACTGGTTCCAAAGTTATACGATCAGTACGACCCATATAATGGACCTTTGGGTGTTATAATTTTGACATTACTAGGTACCAACAGCCGACTTACGCCTAGCAGAGTTATCAGTAAACACCTGCCATCCGCAGTGCATGGACATCAGAGATATGTCTCAAATGTGTTAGAGCGGCGCTCATTACGTTTACAGCACAAAATATCATTTCACACGTGTGGACGCTATGCTGCAGACTGCAATTTGAATATATGATTTGCAAATTGCTAAACAAACCAATTTGCATTCCGTACTACTTGCATTATGGCTATTTTAGTCATACTGCAGATATTTGAAATTGATTCTCAGTTTCATTATTACGATCCGATCTTCAATAAATACATGAATAGTTTAAAGTAGCGATTGTTCGAGTTATTTGACGAGGATGACTGAATAAAATTGACGCAAGATGGGAAAAACGAAGTCACACAAGAAGGGTGACGTCACCGCGATATGATCATCACGGATTGTATTGCAGTTGCCAAGATATGAATCGCTGTTTAACGAGAAACGATCATAATTTTATTGAGGATATTTAAATTGTAACGTAATAATTTAATTGTTACATCACAAATATAAAGGATAAATTGTCGCCCGGGAAGCCCTGGATTCCAATACTAAATAAACATAACACAATATATTTGGCTCCGTCAGCGCTATACGAATAGACTTGGACAAAAACAATACAAAAATGGGTTATTTTCGTTTGAAATAATGAACGCTATCGTGCCCGGTTTTTGGATATCCGCATCCAGGTTCTACCTGCAGCCATTTGCATATCGTTATCCCACCTAGTCCAAGGAAGTCCTATAGTACGCTAGCCGAGCTGCGCTCTTCACTGCAAACATGGTTTATGTCAATGGTTATCGATTCTTCCGTAAATTTTCTCAGGCCTCTAGCATGGTTTGTTAATCGTTTGAGATCGCGTCCTCATAGGAACACCAAGAGTACCTGGCATTTGATCTTACGGACTAGTTGTCTTGAAAATATCCATGTTTCATGTCTGCAAAATTTGTCTGAAGTTTTCACGAATAGAATACGCCCAATGCCCGTCCAGATGACGTCAAAAATAACAGTAATTTATACTGTGTTTCACACGATACATTTACATTGTTATTTCAAAGTTTTCAACTATTTACTTTTTACCTCGAACCTACGTGTATGATGGATAATGTATCTGTTGATGGATCAGCAACAAATGCAAACATGCTGCCAACATCCTGTTTGCACGACGCGGTTAGCGACCCCAATACAATCCACATATTTAATCTATTCCGGTATCGGGTGCATTCCTAGAATTTGCAATTCCTAAACAGAACATCACCAGCTCGGCTGCCCCGACAATAGCGATTACCGCTTCCAGTTGCACACGCCAAGTTTCTAAACCTACAGAGCTATACGAAACAACCCAGTTTCACGTGAGTCGGTTTTTAAAATAGTGCGTCTCTTTTGAAATCCTATATGGAAAATAAAACATCTAGATTTTCTAGTCGACTCGAGTCTAGTCGTAGTGTTCTAGAATTGGAAACACTATTTGGCATTGCGACGTTTTGGGTGTGGGCCCGATGAAGGCGTAAGTGATCGAATCGCGGCAATGAGTCACGTTGCCCACTCACCGTGGGTTCCCCGGCGCATACGATATTAGCGAGATTACGTCCTACTCAAGGTCAGACATGTTGCTTAACTTTGAAATCATCATGCCAAAATGAATACCGATTATCCTTGTGAAACAATAGAACGTCTTCTGAAACCTTAGAATTTATATTGTGAGGCCTTAAGAAACAATTTTATTTTTACATCTCAAAGGACTTTCGTCTTTTAAAAGTGAAAAACTTGTCTACAATTCATTTCAAAAATTAGAAATAAACTAGGTACTAGGAACAGTCACTGCATTTGTACCGCTACGTAAAGTTATATTGCGTCCGATTGCAACACGCTGAGGAAAAACGCGTTTTTAAAGATTCAACATTTACACGGCAGGGAAACAAAATGTTAACGTTTTTCTAAATATAAGCATTGAGTAAGCGAATCTTTTAAACATTCCTGAAAAATGAACAGTGTATTCTACTATGTACACGACTCAGTACTTGATAGTCGTGGCCCTGTGTGGTGATACGCGATACCGGCCGCATCTGCCGCCCCCCGGCCTCGCTCCGATCACTGCTGCCACGGAGAACGGATTACTTTCATCTGGTTCATTGAACATTGCTCTGGAATCATCAATAAGAACATCAATTTGCCGTGGATTTGCCACAATTCATTACTTCCTAATTTTAAAATGTCAATAACCGGTCATAGAGACGGCGCTGTGTCTCTACTGGAATGTCTTTGACAAAAATGTAATTGATTGGATAAAATTTGGATATTATACAAATATCTCGCAAACTCGTCAATTAGTCATAGTTATTTTATTGTTGTCATTGTATCGTTTTTAAGAGCTCCAGGCATATCCGGCGGGAATACAGGTCGTCCGAGTCCGAACAGTCCTCTCGGTGCCGCGCATTATCTTCAGCTGACCTATTTGTAGCACATAAACTATAACTGTATACAGGTCATGCGTATTCCGATTGTCGATTTGTCATTGTAATTCGAGAATCCGGTATATGATCCTCATAAAACGTGATTTATGTGGGTCCGCTCAATTTTCGCGCCATCGTAAACTCGTGAATACTAGAAATGAGGCCGGAGCCGGGACAGTGCGTTGTCTGTGTTGAAATGGGCAGTGCCTCTGTGCTGAATAACTCTCAAGCCGTAGAAGTGTACTATTGAATCGCCCATATTTTTACTACTAACGTTTCCTTATCGCCTGTTGCAACAAATGTGATTGTACTGAACTCGCGGGCTACTTTATGGGCGTGGAAGCTTAGTCAACGAGAAAAGATCATTTGAAAATATTTAGGCAGAAAGTAAATATAAATTCATCTGTTTACCTGCAAATTTAGCAAGTAAACAGCTTAGCAGAATTCAAAAAATTTTAGAAACTTCGAGACAATATTTTATAGCAAGGTTAAACAAGACGTTAATCAAATAATGGTTAAACGTTGCAATTATGATATCATCTTATTACTACACGTGTTAGATGAACGCGCGATGGGGGCCGATACCACGCCGCGCCAGCCAATCGCCGCGTCCATCCGTCCTGTGATTTATTTATTACAAGAAGTTTTGGTGTGTGTTTCTATCGGTAACACTTTGGACGAATGTCAATTATTATCGATCTATAAACATCTTTAACGTTTCTTTGATGGATCATGAGGACATCGTGTTACAAAAAAGGTACCTTAAAGCTTACAACAGTTTCATAAAAAAGGAATTCAATTGTTATGGAATTGTTATGTTCTAATACTTAGTACATTAATCTTAACCCATTCATAAAAATTTATGCAGTATTTGATGAATTATACTAATATTGTGAAAAGATATGATTAAAAAATTATTGCTTGTTGCTGTAACGCCACCGTACTATCTTTTGCAACTGCCTAATTACATGTATGCCGGGTAATGTTTGTAATAGCGTTTGCTACTTTCCATTTGGAGATATTGATCGTAATCGTTTCCATGCGTACATACGATTCGCAACTGGGATTATTTCACCATCCCAACGTTATTACAATCACTATTGTGAGCACCTACATTCGCGTTTCAGATAGGAGATTGAGATATGCATTTCATTTGCCGGTGTAGGTAGATATTACGAGTTCTTGTCCAATATTCAGAGAGATTCTATTGGAATATGTTATGCTGATATTCTCGATATTTCTTGAAGCGACGACGGCTCGGCTCGACATGTGTTGTAATCTGACGATATGAGCTCGAACATCTGGCGAGGGCTCCCGTTTGCTCTGTACGTACTCGTAACATTAGAACCAATGACCGGGTTTCACCACACGGAGTTCCTGCTTTCTCCATGCTCCATAAATTCCTTAAATTATCACATTAAAGTGAGGAACGCTTTAGTGTAGACGTTCTGCGACAGTATTATAACAAACGTGAAATCCGATGGTACATACAGGTGGTGTCAGTCGGAAGTTTATTATGTTTGCGAGTCGCAACAGGTAGGTACTTGACCTTCGGACGCTATCAATAACGCAATGAGATACGATACGCAGCGCTGGCGTGGCGGCGTGTCTACGGAAATAGATATTTGTAAATGGCATGTAAACGGAATGAGTCAGTGCCGTATGCATATACTGGTGCCGGGGAACGGGCCGCCGACAGTGTCGCTCGCTCTGCTGTTGCAACAACTTCATATTGCCAATGTACATCGTGCTGTTTGATGAAATTGTTTATTCAAGTAGTTCTATTTAATTATTATTTATCTATTAATTATTTAATTTAATAATTGTACGTTTTTGTTATTGTGAGTGGTCGTCGGAATGTTGGGTATCTATAATGATAATGAGTTGTGTCCTTTATTTGATCTCTATTTTACGTCATTATAAAATTAGAGAATATACGGATTTTACTAATACTTTAGAAAATGTATATTTACGGCAGTTTTTGTTAAAAATGACGCCCCTAGAGAAGGAAAAGATTCCCTGAATATATTTAGCTACTTCCTACTGTTTATAAGATTTTTTCATTCCATTATTCATTGATTCGTTTAGTCATTCATTTATTCTTTCAATATATACGATGTATTATAACGTGCAAATTGCATCCTTACTGGAGGATTTGCTAGTTGCCGAAATATTATTCCGTTTATTTTCCGTGGATTAGAAGAGTGATAGTGTGGAGCGTACACATTTTGTACGCAATTGCAATTAATCACGTTGTCGGAGCCGAGCCGGCGGTGGAGCCCGATGCATGAGGTCGTTAGTGCGAGCAGCTGGAGCGTGGCGCCCGCGGCGTCTCGCGCTCACACCGGGGAGACGGAGAGCATGTCACATGAGGATTTAAAGAGAATGCATTTATTTGGAATTAGGAAGGGCTTAACTACCTTATTAATTTTCAGTGTACTTCACACAAAAATATCATCAAACGGTGATCGGTGGCAACTCCAATTTCATCCATCACCACATTAATGTCAGCAGAGATGTTGTATGTCTATTTCTACTTTTCGTTTGGCGTTGTTTGAAAATTTTTCAACTTTATATATTTTTAATAAGAACCATACATGAAAGCTGAAAGTAAATATGTATTTATAAACGTGTGTCGTTAAGGCGGCAGAGCGTCGGATAGTGCGGAGTAGAGTCAGTTGGACGATGCGGCGTGACGTTGATTAAACAACATTTGGCATTGATAGCAGTTTTATCTGAATGCCCGTGATCTATCAAGAAAATATCCTACTAAACATTATAAATTAAATTGTAGCGTAAACACATTTGACAATATTTTATTGTAATTTAATATAAAACTCTATTTGATCTTATACATAAGTGTAAATAAGGAAATAATTGTTCTTGTAACTGTAGATATGTACGGTGAGCTTGTGAAGGCGAGGTTTCGCAAGGGCCGAGCTGCCCAATGTTAATCGAGGTCTAACGTATTTATCGCGTCGGGCCGGAAGCGCGTGCCGCTGCCGATCAATCGGCTCGTATTGAGGACGTCCATGTATTTTAAATGTCGGCTATAATAACACAAAGCTCTGTTATGCTTTTCGGATATGAACGGCCCCAAAACTCTAGCCGTGAGGAGTTTTCCGCGACTGAACCCAAACTTCTTGTTACGTCTACCGCTGTCACTTCACATATTATTAGGTAGCTAGATGTATTTAAAGAGTGCCTTATAAGTACACAAAATCTTTATTCAATACTTCAGTATCGATGACAGCATGACGCGCTAGTTTCGATAACAAAATTAACAAACAGACGGTTGCTATAATAATTGTAATAACACGCTTATCTTAACAAATTATTAACACATGCATCGCTCCCTAAATGATATCTTGAACGGAATCGATAAGTGCCGAATTAACTCTTGTAAGTATCATCTAACTATCGTCAATATTACCGGCGGGTTAAGGGCGTGAGTATATTTTTTAAATCTGCTCTCGAAACAACTTAGAAACGTCACAATATATTCGTAGTAACAGTCACATTACCATATACGTACTGATCGCAAGCAATCCAACTGATTTTTTGTAAAATACATAGCACTCTAACAATTTTAGGTTCCGTTTAGATTTAAAATAAACTTTTCTTTATTTTCCTTGCCACAAAGACATGAGCGACTTCTCTGATTGTTTCCATCGAGGCGAGGTACATACGTGCCAGGACTTTCCACTGTGAAGATTCGCTAACCATGATTTACATGTGTTGCAACAGTCGTCCAACTCATATAAAACACTGTAGGCCACGATTGCGAGTCGAGGCCACGTCACCGCTGACCTTTCGCGTAGCCGAAGGGTCGCGGGGGTCGCGGGGCGTGTACGCCGCGTCACGGCCCATTCATACCGATTGTTGTTTACACATAGATTACACTCCGCTGCATTCGGACACTGCCGCCCACTCGTCAGCATTAAAAAGATATAGACACTCGCTGTGATATTAGTGAAAAGTGGCCGGCAAAACATACGTAAGTACTAAGAAAAAAAAAGAGTCAATAGCAATAAAAATCACGAGACGACTATAAATGCTCTACACGGCAACGCCTACTTCAGCTCCATGTCGTTGCACTGATATTTAGAATGTTCTCGAAGGATTGACGTCACCACCTTCTGATATTTCACCGTTTGTCAGTCCGATTGCGTCTAGTGCGGTCAGTGCGTGGCCTACTTGCCATCGACTGTCATTGAAATGTAATACCACTAATCGTTGTATGAACCTTACGTGACTTTCGCTACGTAATCATGACTTAAACGGAATTGAGGGGTCTAAAAGGTTTGTTTTTTTAATATTTTTGACGAATCCTGTTGTTACTACTTATTTAAAATTTCACTTTGTATGTGCCAGAAGAGTTTTTATTAGTTGTTTTGTAACTCTTATTTTTATAATCCAAACCTTTATCCGGCCTTTATGATGTTACTTGGCATTCATCGAGTTTTTTTTTTCGTTTTAGGAAACTGACCTCAGTACGTCCAATGTAATACGTGCTAATACATTCATCGAATTATTTGCAATAAACAACATGTCGTTACTGTCTAATATCAAGGAGTACTTGTTGTTGGTTAGGTTGAGATATAAGTTACTTGGTCTGTTTTTACTTATTTATTTAGCCTATAGGTACCTATTTGGTTATTTTTCCCCCAAATCACAAAGGAATCGTATAGAGAGAAGTAATGATATTAATTGTACGGTGCATCATACGTACAACAAGCAATGCTCTATCAGCAAAAACGCGCTCACGCGTCCGCGCGTGAGGAGAGACCGTTCGCGTAGTCCGCTCGTACCGTATATACATCAAATAGCATTTATAATATAATTATCTTGTATTGTAAAGATTTATCGAATAGATCCAGCTACGAAAAATAAGCTTTTTATTTGTGCAGTCTTTGGACTGCACAATAATAGCATTATTTGCCAGTCTACCATTGCGTTAAGCAAAAATCATCGCAGACGGCATAGAAAAGAGAAGAAAAGTAATACACTGGTCGTATTGAAACACATTGGGAGAAGATTAGTGCAACAAAGATTTATCGATATAAGGACAGTAGAGTAGGTATTCGTGAAGAGACTACGAGTACTTAACAGTTGGTCGGACGGTGGCCTGTCACACTTACTTCCTAGTTGCTCGTGAACAGTGTAAATCTGCGGCCGCGTGCGTCGATGCGTGCCAGCGCGCAATATGTCCAAGCGCTCGAATATGTTGAATATGCCACATGCCGTATGCCATATGCCGCGCCACTTGACCCCGCTATTCTGCAATTTAGCGCTGAGCTACGCGCGCTCCCCGCATTGCGCGCCGCCGCCCGTTAGAGCATTTGAGCATAGAGAGTTGCAATCGAGCAGCGAATTAGGTGCAAAACGTCAAAGGTGGGGGTAGAAGTTTGTGCACATGTGTGTAGAAGTTTGTGCACATGTGTGTAGATTCATTAAAATATCAAGTGAAATTGAAGTTTTTAAAGTACTTTTTGCTTTGGGGGAATGCCAGTTGGACAGATCCATTAAATGTTAATACTAGGGCTGTTAACATCTAATGAATCCGCCCACTTTCCTCACATATGTCAAATTGGTCGTCTGCCACGCTTAACACTAAGAGCTATGATGAATGAGGGACGCGAATGTTAACAAAAGATCATTGCAATCTTACTTGCACTTTTTATATTATGTTATGCTGTGGCTACAGATGACAGATTCGTGGTTGAAATTTATTGAATTAAAATAGGCAGGTCTGCGAGGATAGAAATATTGGATAGTCGGTGTTCTCTGCCTGTGTGAACTGACTTGAAGATATTGTACATATATATATACACACACATATATATATGTACTATATATATATATATATATATATACACACGCGTATAAAACGATGCACGCGCATATTACTCTTATTGAAGTGTGACTAAACATCGGCGAATATGGATTGAAAGTTGTCTAGTGTCGCGAGCGCATCGTTAGTCGCTACGCCACATCTGTGTCTGTCTTTTCGCGACTCCGACACACATGTAGGTACACTATATCGTGATGTACTTCTAACACGGATGAGCGCTCTAAACGTATCGGTTTTTAAAAAATATGAATGATTATTAAGATAAACATACTAATTCCGCACGTAGGAAGCAATATGTTATATGAATTTACGTTATCAATGAACATGAACATGCTCATGAAGATATAATTGTCTACTAATGAATCGTTGCAAAGTGTTAATTGAAAGCTATATTGTAATTATGACATGTAATCAGCAAGGTTTTATTAACGTAACATTATTTAACAGATTTAATTTTTTAAATCTCGTTCTGTGCTCCCCAGGGAGGAGGTCCGCAACCACGCGGTGCGGTGGAACGCGAACTTCACCTTCGTGTGCAAGATGTGCGCCAACGCGAACACGGGCGTGCTCGAGCGCGCGCTCATGCGCGTCTCCGTGCGCAAGGAGTGCAAAGGTACACACACTCCACTACCTCTTACACTTAATGCACAGATATTAATCTCGATATAGTACAGCCTCTTAATAA
>DWME01002680.1:0-20154 GCA_018244795.1 Parelbella ahira ahira | reverse complement strand
AAGGATTAGCTCGCTGAAGTGGCAATGGGCTGGGCATGTCTGCCGAAGAACCGACGACCGGTGGCGTAGGCGGGTTCTGGAGTGGAGACCGCAGCTCGGCAAGTGTAGTGTAGGACGCCCTCCGGCCCGGTGGGATGACGATCTGCGAAAGGTTGCAGGCAGATGCTGGATGCGATAAGCCGAGGACAGGGTGCGATGGCGCTCGTGGGGGAGGCCTATGTCCAGCAGTGGACTGAGATAGGTTGATGATGATGATGACTCAGTGCTCTCCACCTTTATTTAATGTAATATCATAATCCAAGGATTTTTATCAGGGCCATTCATGAGATCAACAATGGGTTAATAGACGATAATACACGGCGAAAGAATCTTCGAATACTTTATATTTAAACACTTCTTTGAATATAGTATATGTACCTACCTGTTTCAAAGTGGCTGGCAGTGGTTGGCAGGAGATTGAGCTCAATGACATGCTATTGGAGAGATCTGCTCATCAGTGAACGGAAACGGGCCGATTATGATGACGTAATTCAATCATGAATCCTTTTATTTTTAATATAGAATTTTACATATATGTAGATGTATTAATTTCTATCAGTCACAACCGCTCATTTCTCCTCATCAACCTGTCGAAGTTGTCACAACTTCTGACGGTGTAAGCGCTTCAGTTCGAAACTTCCTGGTAATCTATACTCGAGCAGTTTAAGGCTCTTTCAGATGTGCGTGCCTATTTCTAAACAATATTCTACTGGCATTTGAAGTAAATTTAAAATTACTTCAACTCTTTCCCCCGACCATTTTATTACTACACCGTTGGATTACGGATCTCCTCCTAGAATAACAGATTTACGGCTGTAGTTTACCACGCTGACCGAGTGCGCGTAGGCAGACTTAACACGCCTTAGAATTTTTCTTTAGGATTGCGATTTTAACGCTGGTTGTGTATATACGCGCTAAGCGGCTCAAATAATGTACGAGTCATAGCATGAACTGAGAAGCATTTTTGAAGTTTAGTTTTTTCTGTAACTTTTATACCATCATCATCATCATTATCAGCCTATTGTTGTTCACTGTTGGTCACAGGCCTCTCCAATAGTTAATATTAGTTATAACTTTTAAGCAGTTTGGGAGTATTGCCACTCACGGTCAGTTGGAACAATTGTTCAATGTAAAGGTCGTTTATTTTGTATTCTAATTTGAATTATCTATAAGGTTCCGAGAAAAGCTACGTTTGCTGTGATTTAGGACTTACATTGTCTATTAACAGTACAATTGGCAGTTGCAACTCAAGTTACTTAACGATGTCCATTGAAGTTTAAAATAGAAACATATTAAATTCTACTTCAGGTTCCCATTAATTATCTCAAACAAAACTTCGATACATTTTAATTTGTTTTTTAAACTGGATGAAACAGTGTGTTACACTGTTACAAGAACGAGTAAAAAGTTAGGTCCGTAGAGAAAAACCAATAGAACTCGTATATACTTTCTGCTCTCGGGAATTTGGGCGTACTCGTAGTTTGAGTCTCCCACCGACATTCCGCGCTTTGTTACATATCGAACTTATTTAGCACTTAGACTTCCTACTATGTACGAACTTTACAAGTAAAACAGTCGGGACACGACTTAGAATAAACCTAATAAAAGAAAACACGTTACTTAAGACTTGCCTTCCCTTTGTTCGAGGACAGCTTGTTTACTTGTTCAGGTATAGACAGAGTAGTTCAGATTGTGTCATTTCATTATAGTCAGTTAGTAAGAGATTTGCGAATAAAAGCACCGTAACGCGATTACTGTAACACGAATACTGTATTATGATACCCATATAAAAAAATCCAAGGCGTGTAAAGTCTGCCAACCCGCACTTGGCCTGAGTGGCAGACTATGGCCTTAACCCTCTCATTATGAGAAGACACCCATGTTCCAACAGTGGAATTAAAAAAGGGTAGAAAGAATAAATACGATAAAAAAAATTGTGTGTATAAATAATTGCACACTTAAAACACAAAACTCTAAAAACATTAATCTACGGAACTAAAGATATCGTATACATATTATATTTTCGATTATTCATAAGCGAGGTAGAAGTATATTTAGGTATCTCAGTGGCGTGACTGGTCAATTGCATGAGGTTTTCAGTTGCCAGTAGTTATACCAAGCGAATGTTTGTATGTTTGACACATTCCAATTTCAAATTTGAAACAGTCCTGATTCTTGTTTATTTGTTCTACTATACGAAATGTAGGGTAGATTCTAGGCTTCACTCAATTTAGCTTCAACATCCGATCAACTATTTGTGATTCGGAGTTCATGAAGTAATTCCTCAGGGATAGAACGTACAGTATATATTTGGATATTCGTACTTGTACTCATTGTCTGCCTCGTTGCTCGAGTGGTTGCAAGCGTGACTGCCGATCGGGAAGCCCTGTGTTTAAATCCCAGATCGGGTATTTATTGAATTTTTTGATCTAGAATTTCTAATAGTGACTGGGAGTCTGGATCTGTGCCCGATGTATGGCAATAGGCTCACAACCTATCCCATGGGACGTAAACGCAACTGATGAAACGTGGAAGTGTACTATACTCCTCTGTCTACCCATTCGAGGATTACAGGCCTGATGTTACGTATTAGTGAATATCTTGTATAATGTTTGCTGCAGATTATATGTGCGTTAATTTTTTTTTTTAATTTAAAGCGTTTAACTTTCAATAAACTTGAAACTTGTTTAGGTAACAAAATATGTTTATTAAATGTATGAATGAGACAGAGCAGTGATAGTCTAGTGGTTAAGAATTTAGCCTTTCAATCCGGGGGCGCTGGGTTCAAATCCAGGGCGCGCAGCTCTTTATAAAAGTGCGTTTTAAAATTAAATAGCACTTGCTAACGGTGAAGGAAAACATCGTGAGCAAATCTGCACACCTTAGAATTTATTAAAAAAAAAGTTTTAAGGTGTGTGAAGTCTGCCAACCCGCACTTGACCAGCATGGTAGACTATGTCCGTAACCCTCTCAATTTGAGAGGAGACCCATATTTCAACAGTGGAATGATAAATGGGTCGAATATTATTTTATTAGTATGAATGATAAGATATTTATGTATTTACTTGTCGTAGCAATATTACGGCAATTTTTGAAGCTGACAAAAATATCTTATTTTTTCTTAGAAATTTATCTTAGGTATGTGAAAGCGATAACTGTCTGTCATCAATCATGTTATTGCTAACCGTAGTAGATTTCTGAATTTATTATTTTCTTCATAAAACTGTGAAGGGACATTTGTTGAATATACCTTAATATATTTTAACGTTCAAAGAGACTTCTATATGACTTTTCTCCTGCTATATTTACTTTATTGTATTTAAACACAGATTTGTTTTCCCTGCCTGGTCAGGTCAGGACGCGTGTTAGGCAGCAACTACAGTTAGGTAGTAGGTCACGCACTAGATGTATACGTGGAAATTCATGTTCTAGGACACGTAACGTTTCATGCAGAAGGTCACGCAACAGGTCATTTAGTGCGTTACGCAATGGGTCAAGTACGTACAAGGTCAAGCATTAGCAAGGTCAAGCGTCTGGTCATGAAACGGATGAATTAAAAAAGTCTTGAAGTTCATTTAAATGGTCAAGGTTCAAACAACAGGAGAAATGGAAGGAATATTGGCATTTCCTCATATAATTTGGGCGTGATAAGTAAATAGGATATTTCTAAATCTGCAGGCTGATAAATAAATTTTACTTAAGTTGGTCATGTGGTTTTCGTAAAATACGTTAATAAACAAAGGAATAAAAACATGAAAAATTGTCTCTATGATTCTTATATAAACAAGAGGATATGACTAATAGAATAAGATTTTCCAAAACATATTCATAATCATAGTTTAGTTACTATTCCACTATATCTATAAATAAACATAAGAATAAATAGTCATTTACATAACAGGACGTAAACATACTCAAATTTTATAAATCACAACGTTTAACGCAGTATTTATACTTATCTCGATTTCGCTGCGGTCATCCATTTTGTTTTGTCGGACGCCGCGCCGCCATTTTGATTTTTTCTTTATTTTTTAATCTCCAACGGGTGCACGGTAATTGACAGAAGCGGCCAGTTCGATTTGCGAGCGAAAACTTTTTGCTCATATTTCTCGTAAATTATGCGGAATTTAATTTCAAGTGGCAACCGGAAAGGTGGTTTTTTATTTATGACGCGATTAAGTATATCGCTTCGGATCTTGTTAGTGGTTACGAAAGGGTTTTAAAGACTAACGATTGAGATGGATTAATAAAATCGATTAAATTTTGCTTCTAAAATTAATGATATATTAATAATTTTTGAGAATTCGACATTTTCATCTTTGTTCATTTATGTATAGACGTGTGTATTTGTATGCAAATTCACACATTATTGTATACCTATAAATTTATACAAACAACGAGTAGATTAAGTATTACTTTTCGACTTCCGCAGTTCTCTTATCAATTCATCATCATCATCAACATTATCAGCCTACTCCCGTCCACTATTGGACATAGGCCTCTTATCAATTAATATTCACTTATTAATAGTTTTAGTAACAACGAAATTAACAGAATTAACTAACACAGTTCTATTCATACAGTGCTGTTTAGGGCAGCAAACGTTTATGTCTACCGTCTGATCGTTTTATACTCTGTTTACATACAAAATGAAAAACACTACATTTTAGGAAGTAATTTAAAGTTATATATAACTATACATAACATAACACATGAGTAACTGAGAGAAAATTGTAATAAAAATTTCATAAGTATCCTTATTACGATTCTGTAGACCTGAAATTATATTAACGTGTATTAAAAAAATTCAAAATGAAATCTGTTCATTCGATATCTGAAAATCGATAATAACGGTCTGCAAACATGATGAGGAAAGTTTTGTTTATTAGAAGAATATTGCTGAAGGAAGCAGCAATATTGCAACGATATCGAGTACAAATTTATTTACAATTGCGATCGGTGTCGCTGTTAAGAAGATAAAATAAATGAGAAGATAAAATAAGAGATGAAAGCAATCAGAAGTGTTCGAGAATTTCATCGTTGAATATTCACCACCAACGATGTTGCTACTACTTAAGAAGCAGTCAAGCGTATTGAGAAATTTCTCAATTCCTTCCTCGCAAATCCCTGTTTCTAATTCCCAATAACTTTATCAAAAAGTTGTAGAACTTGTTTTGACTCGTCAGCATTTGAAGGATTTGTATTATTATTTCGTAAGGTTTTCTTTGCTTGATTTATGGGCCAGTTGGTTCGTTACGAGTTTTGGATGTACAAAATAAATTGCCCAGTCCATTAGGGATATTTCTTTGGTCAGAAGGGCTTCGTAATTTTATGGAGTTTCCTTCTATATTTTATTTGCGCCGCGTCTGATTTTTGGAATAATATACCAAGTCTATCATTTGATCAAAGGGTATAGTACGATAAAGAGATAAGGGCGGTACCTATTTACATTGAACGATCACGAACTAGTTTCTCAGACGTATTAGGAGTTAGGACAAAGTGCTTAAATGTACTGTATATAAGAAAATATAATAAGATAATGAATGAATAAATGAATGAACTCCAATTATCTTATACAAAAACAGTAAGGAAAAAAGGTAACAGGCACCATTAGAACGTAACATCAGACTTGTAATCCCCGAAGAGGTAGGCGGAGTAGTGTAGTACACTCCCACGTTTCACCAATTACGCTTACGTCCCATGGAATAGCTGGTGAGCCTATTGCCATACACCGGACACACTACGGGTACAAAGGTGTAGTTATTTTTTTTAATATTTTTCCTGATTGCCTACGGATTACACATTTTTGTATATTGATTGTTGTGCGGAGCAATAAAAGTTGGAGTTTATCGTGTGGTTCATCGACACATGTACGGTCGACGTGTAATGGAATCAAAGAACATATTATGAAGGTTATTTACACTAAATTGCTTCTGTTAATAAACTATTAAACATTCATTTAAGTGTGAAGAGCTATTAATTATTAAATATAAGGTACATAACACGTCATCTATTAATTATAAAACGGCTGTTGTATTATGAACATATGCTCACCCCGAAACAATTTTGACGTCATAAACTTCAAATATGGCTGTAAGCCGGCGTTTTAAAGAAAATCTCCAAGGCGTACGCAAATATGTATGGACGAATATATGTAGATATTGTGCGAATTACGAAAACGTGGGGCTCAAGCGGCCTTTGATACGTGCAAGGGCATTAGGGCCTGTGCGTAATGGCAGGAAACGAGCCTGTACAATGGCCTCTTGTCATATTAATGCGTGTATGTTGCTAGATGAGGCCTGCACCTTATGGGACTAATTGGATACTCGAAATTTGAATATGCAACGTGATATATTGTCTCGTGCTCAATCTGTGACTTTCTTGACTTTTTAACTTCTTCTCTTTGATGTCCTTAGGAAAGAAACTGGACAACAATTGAGAGAATTGGCTGATAATTTAAACGTCTTAGAGTTTGGTAAAATTTTAATATGGGAAATTTTTTGTTGTTTCTAAAACCGTAACCCATTTGAGCTGTGTTGGTAGGATTTTTCTTTTTCTTTTTTTTACCTTTCTATAGTACCAGCATTTGGCAGAAAAGTCATAATCTAAATCAAGTTATAATGGAAGATATTATGTTTAAATAAATCAACGCAAGAACAATTCACGGCTACGCTTCCAACACAGCAGCACTGTTTGTTATTCATGATGCGTCTCCCAATTTTAATATAAAGATCGCATCTAAAGATATGCTTGGCATCTCATTATGTCACTGCTTCCCTACATTGTACTATATGGGACGTCAATAGAAGGGATAATGACGTCATACACTGAAACCCTCTTATAACGTTAAAGGTGTCAGGGACAGTAAGTATTTACTGAAAGGAGTATCGCTTATCTTTAAGACTGAATCTGTATCGGGTTTTACTCAATGGTTGTCTTTTTTGAGAGTAAATCGTTTGGGACCATGTAAAATTTCCAAATGCTGAATATGTAGGTTTGTATAATACATATATGAAATTAAAAAAAAAATCTATTGCTGTATTCAAGTATCAAACAAGGGAGTAGTAATCCTAAATGGTTAGTACCACGCTTGCACATCTGCTATTCTCTTGAATAGGACTATTCATGTCAGTTAGTTTGGTATTAATTGTTCATAAGACTTAATAATCGGTGATAGGACTATAGAAAATTACGTTTGGAACATTTCTATAGAAAACTCGGTTGTACCACAGTCTTATAATGGAACTCGCCGCGGTCATTCCTAAAGATTCTGAAATCCAATTTTTTTTAATAAAAGTGCTGGTCTAAGTTTTCCTGACTAAGACATTAAGAGGCTAAGAGGATACAGATTATATTCATTTTTAATGTTGTCAATGACACACACTTCTGTAGATATAAAATACTTCAGAATATTGTTCCCTCATTTAAATTTGATATGTGTGAGAGAGGTTACCAAATTACGTTATAATTTATTGAAATATTTTACCCGCGCAGTTTCTTAATATTATAATAATATGGTATAAATCATTTGTACATTTATTGGCAATTTTCAATGCAAATATCTGTACGCCGAAAGCGCGGGCTCTTGTTCATTTAATTTTTTTATTTTTTTTACGTTCCATCTATCCTTTTTTACAATGTTCATGCAAATGTAGGCTTTATGAGGGGCCAGTACGACAGGGCAAATATATCGGGCGATAAACATAATTCGACAGGTGATCATTTTGTTATTAGGAGGTGAGAGCGTGGATGTTTTATGCGAGAGGTGGTAAATTAAATTTTCAAATGCTTTTTGGAAACGTTTCATGTAAAATCTACTTTTTTATGCTAGGAATTCTTATTCATTTTAAAGATTATAATAGGTGCGCTCATTATGGTTGTTTCTGTAATATACTTATAAGGAAAAAAAAATAAGAATATTATGATTTAAACAGTTCAGTTGTAAACGTAGCGAAATCATGTTTTAGACGAACTACATATTGTAACTAAGTTAACTTAAAGAGATCTGGCGAAATATTTAATATAGTCTAAGAAAATGAAAATTATATTTTAAATAGTAAAATATGCTCATTTTCTCCGAATGTACAAAATTCACATCGCCGCACTTGGCCATCGGTAGTAGACTATGGCTTAACTCGTTTCATTTTGAGACTAATTCTGATAGGAGAGCCACATCAGTACCTACCTGGGTCTCCACTCAAAATCAGTCTCAACAGTTTGAGGCTACATGCGAATGGATGTAATTTTAAAAAACGTGATAAGAGATAAAAATAATTATGATTAATTAAACCGTTTTTAAATAACAGGTGATTAAAGTCATCAAGAGATAAAGAAACTCGGCAGCGCTTCAGGAGTAAAAATAAACTACTGAAGTCCTTATTGACATAAATTTTATCTCACTTTAATGAAATGATGCATTACTAATGCTAAAAGGATTCTCTTGTACACTGACAAGTCAGACAACTTACTTCCGCTTACAATTGAATTTGTACTTCAGTATAAGACATCTCTAGCAACATCGATGGACCCATAAATAAATGTAATTCTGAGTTATATTCTCAATGAGATAATACATATGAGTAGCATACAATTAAATGTCTTAGGTTTTACTCAAAAGTTACTCAGTTTAATAGGCATTTTTACAATGCTAGTCAAAGTAACAACTATGATTATGACGAACAGTTTATATTGATCTGAATACATTTAGTTCGAAAGATTCGTTTCTGAAGATTTAATCATTTTTATTCAAGCGGGAAATTTACAGTTTTTGTAAATTAGGGTTGTACAAATTTTGCGAATGTTACATATTTTGAAAATTAATAAATTTGCATCTCAAAAAGCAGGACAAAAGGAAAACAGAGCACAAAAGTAGTTAAGTACCAAAATTATTTCCAGATGGATTTAAAGAGTACTATTATCTACGGATTTCGCAAATGGACCAAGACACGAAAATAAAGTTTCATAGCGGCACGCGTTCGTTCAAAATTCGGTTGTCTGGAACACTTTGGAATACGTATTCTGCCTCGGTAGATGTGCAGGATACATTAGAGGCATACACTCGAATAGCGCGAACGTGACTTCCTACCCGTTATTGAAGTCTAGACTGTAGATTTTCGTTGAGATCCTAAAGATAAATTTACGTGCAGACAATCTGGAACAGTTCCCACTAATATTACAGTGCTTGCTGGAAATTTTGAACGGGTGACATTTACTTCATCTTAACTTTCTGAAATATCATTTATGTTATGCATCATTGTAAGATTTGTAATGTTTATATCCTTATCTATATTTTAATTACTATTCCAATTATTGTTCTCTCTTATCTTCTTTATTTTGTTTCGTTATAGGATGTGTAACAAACTGTAAATTAATTAAACAAGTAAATTTTTGCAAATGTAGCTTTTCCTAACATTTAATATTGTGGTATTATTATTTTGGTTATACAATTTAGTTTTCTCAATTCGCATTTTTATTGGCACTTATAAAGTATTAACGTTGACGCTATAGACATGCACCTATATGTTTCTTGTTTCTATAAATAAATCAATCTAATTACTTTTTAGGTAACACCGACTCAACCAATTATATGTATTAATAAAGGAAAAGGCAGAATGTCAAAGCGAAAAGAGTGCATCTCTTTGACATTTTCTTATATTTCTTATGACCTTCTCATTGTCTTAATGCAATTCGACTCTTACATTTCCGTTCCTCCTAAATGCAAAGGTTTTATGTAGAATCATAAAGCTTCAATGGAAGCGTGAGCGTTATAAGATTCTAGACTGTTCTGTTTTACTTTCTAGAAATAGGTAGACTTACAATATTATAATAATTTAGAAGTCACAATTTTCAAACAAGGTGAATAGAACACATCATACTTATGGCATACCTACTTATGAAAACTATTAATTAACGTTAATGATAAATCAATTTATGTACCCTTGAAAAGTACATTTTATTGCCCTACTCATCAACTTGCAAGATTAGTCCTGTATGATAGAACAACTTTTTAAGTGGAAATCATCATCATCAGCCTACCGTAAATACCGTACTTTAAAAATGAAAAAAGTCACAAACAGAAAAGCCAAAAATAAGTAGATCGGTGAAAATTTAAGTGTATAATAATTATTTCTACAACAGTTTTTAATTTTTGTACTTGAAGTACACGAAATTTTCTTTTATTAAAAATAATTGAGAACGAGATTCACTCAACTACTAATGAAAGTCACAATCCTTACTAGATCTCGCAAATAAACTTACATTAGAGATGAAATGTTAAATGTACGGAATGCACTGTAGGAACATTTGAAAGCCTCGTACGTGACTTCCGTGAAACTGTTGAAGTGAAGTAGCGAGAATTTCTTGAACTACATTTTATACTGTGAATTTCTGTTGTTTACACATTGTTTCTGAAGGCAATTGTCAGGAAACTTTCTTTGCTTGTCTAGTCCAGTGAAACAAAGCGCAGTGTTCTCTTGAATCGCTTAAAAATAACGATTAAATAAAATCAAATATCGATAAAGAACATCGATAACATGAAATGTATTTATCGTAACTAATTTCTTCGTCTTCCGTGATCAGAATTGTAATTAATAAATTCACATTGCAACATCGATAGGTTATAACAAGGTATGTTAAGAATCTGGCTTCCATTTCAATAAACTTAAGGCAGATTAAAAATCACCAAAATTTTTTTCAGGGCAATTCATAAAGCACCTGAATACTGTTAACCTCAGTATCAACATCAGTATTCACCTAGTGGAACACATTCTAAATTTCGAAGAGATGTGGTCAACATAAAACATTACATATGATGCTTTATAGAAAAGCATAAAGAAATTACAAGAAAACGAATGTAATTCGAAAAGAATTCAATTCTCTAGGGAATAGAACTTGTCACTGCACTGTCATATCACGCGTGCTTGAAATATCAGAAATGGTACGTCAACAAGTTTCCTTTACGCTTATTGATTTCGTGATAAGCCGCGATATGTGTTGCCACAGATTTCTATCGACAGGACAACTTGCTTGTGCCTCTCTCACATTTATGCTCTGTATTTATACATTTTTTGTCCAACTTTACAGTATTTAATGAGGAGCGCTCTCCGTTCCATTACTTATATAAAACGCTCTCCTATTCACTTTAATATTTTCTAACAATTAGTCTAATTATGTTTTCTTTATAATTGTTATAGATAAACATTATAATAGTCATAGATCAAGAAGCAGCCGTTACTAAAGAAGAAGTGGAAGAAGTAAATTAATTTATACGCGTACCGTACCGTTTCATCGTTATTCAGCTATTTTTGAATTCTTAGGTTGTAGAATAAAGAATATAATAGGCAGACATACCGTATAAAGTTTTTAATCAGTTCCGATAGACAGAAGTGAACCGAGAACGAATTTTGAATTTGGAAGTAAATGGTTATAGACTCGTAAAGATCACCTAATAATAAGAATACTTATTTCAAAATTATAAAAACGCTGTTTCCGGTTTTCTGTTTTCGAAAGTTACCGATTTTAAATTTGTGGATGTCGTATTTCTTTTTACATTATAGTTAAATTAATTTTGATATTTTCATCACAGTAAAGAGCGAGTTGAAAAATATTTAAATAATATGCACGTTCAAGAAATAATAATATAGGCACTATAAAAATATCGGTACTAAATAAATATTTTAAAATGAATTTTATTTTCATGTCGTTGGTTGTATAAACCTGTCCACGACCTCGCAAAAGGTACGGTAGGCAAAAAAACATACTGATCTCCGACAACCAATCATAAATCCACGCTTGTTACTGAAATGTGTGTAATCATTTGATCCCTACTGTATTTTATTTGCTCTTTTTCCAACTATTACCTTTTATAACTCAATTTTCCAATTTACATACATACGTCCCTTTTCCGAAAAAATGTTCGAGATATTTTCATTAGGAGTATTATCTCATTTGTTTAATCTGAATCGGTTCAGTGAAACGAATATTTTATGGAAATCCAATGCTTCATTAAGCATTATATGATGTCATGTATCTTTTTTCATAGCATAAGAATAATAATTACTTCATATTTAGAGCCCCTTGTAGCCTTTAGATATTGATAATTACCTGAAATCGGTTTAAAACTCCCAAACGAATCATCTTTGACCATGTGATCACTGAGTACTATGTATATCATTAGTTCTAATGCGCAGAATTGCTAGCTCTCAATCAGAGCTATATTTACCCCATTTTTTAATATTGCTATTATAAAGAACGTCTTCACGAAATATACAAATCTAGTGAAGTATTCTATCGTACCTTAGAAAAGTATTTTACGACACGCTATCCACACGCTCCCACCTGATCCAAAAACGAGCAGAGTCTGTCCTATGCGTCTCTAAGCAAGTAGGTACCTGATGAACTTAAAATTTACTCATAGATACATAAGCTACTTAATACTTACATATAACATTCGTTTGCTCGTAGATTTTTCTACGGATCCATATTCCAAATATTTTGTACACCTACCCTCCGTTGAAAATTTTTACGTATCTATAATTGATATTATCTCTGTGAGATCTTCATTAATCAGTTGAGAAAATAATTGTCTTAAACCATAGATATTATACATATTGTTTACTTGACTTTATTGACTAACCGCTAGACTAACATTAATAATAATCAACATTATTTCATCAGAAAGAGCGAGATGATTTTTATATCAACGTGCTTTAATTTTATATCTTCGATTCATGTTAAATTTCATGACGTAAATATTCGTACGAATCAAAAGGCACATCACTTCCCGTTGGTTCGTTGAGTATTCGTGGTGTAACACCCTCATATGGTTATGAGGTGGGATAATATTTTAGGTATTTCATTCGCGCATAAAAATCAGGAGAGCAACGTTTTTATAGTATCCTTTTTAGGTTACGGGTGTAATATTTTTGCATAGATTTGTTTCCCTAAAAATGTAATCCCTATAAATTCGGGGAAGAATCTTCCTACGTAATGTTGTGTTATATTCGAATGGGTTGTCTTTATAGGGTTTTTGATAGTCTCTTAACCGTATTTGAGTGTATATCCGGGTAAAAGAGAAATGTATATGGTTTGAGCTGGGTAGTAATACTTCTATACGTATTTGTATACGACTGCCTCGTTGGTCGAGAAGTTCTAGGTTCGATTCTCGGGTCGAGTACTATTAAATTCTCATAACTTAGATTTTTTAGCAGAAATTTCTAATGTTACCCAGAGTCTAGGTCTTTGCCCGTTGTATCATAGGCTCACCATCTATTCCATGGTGGGACGTAAACGTGACTGGTAAAACTTGCAACTGTTCTGCACTGCTCTGCTTACCCGTTCAAAAATTACAGGCGTGACATTACGTTTTACTTTTATATGTACATATATGTAGGGCAAAACAATTGTTATTGAAACAATACTGAATCTGACAATAACCACCATCAATTGCACTCATACTAACATACAATTGTGAATAGGCTTTACCCAAGCGTACGTCCTCCATCTTAGGACGCACAGGAGCATATGAGCTTTTCAATACATTGGGTCGCGGTCAAACGCTAGCCTTTCATGCAATAAAAGAAATGTCTAGAATGTTATAAATAGATAAATGGTAAATGTTTATAAATAGATTAATGTTAGTAACAACCTTACTGTTGAAATATTGTTACCAAATACTAGACAACAAATCGTCTTATGAGGATCTCAACTGATCCTAACAGTCCTTTACTAATAATCTTTTCCGAGGTCCGTTATTCTTGGTCCGAATTCTTGAGTAGCGCAATTGCTTGTGACAGCTACCCGTTCGTTTGCTCTCGTCACATAAAACAAACATTTTTATACTCCTTCATAATATATCGGTGCTTATTTCAATGAGTCTCGTAATACTGTTGGCAAAAGGAACACTCCTGTTAGCGTCAATAAAAGAATACAACTGCACAAACGTTGTAAAACTTAACGAGGCAACGTCATTACAGGAAATTGTCTTCAGTGCATACCATAATAGGTAATTTACTTTCACTTTTGATTCTCTAAAGTTAAATATTATGACTTAAAATTGTATCGAAATCTCATAACAGGAAATTGGTTTTCAACAGACTAAAATATTTTAGTAAGGCTTTGGACGCGGAGAACATTATGGCATCATACGATGTTACCCACTGCCAATACTTTTAAATCTTTCGCTACACTTTTTACATTCTCGATTCTGGTACGCTACTTTAGATAATAGTTTATTACGATATACGTTGAATCTCAACAGATTACAGTTACACGATTGTTTGCTTGAAGTCTATAATAATAATAATAAGTTATTGCAGACGGTTAGAATACAAATATTACATGCATTTCACTTTCACAAAGTTGTGCTTTTACTTCAATTGTCGAATTATTTTGTTGTTTTAGAATTGTTTAATTGAACTAAGTGTAAATATCATGTCAAAAGTACAATTACAGTTACAGAAAACTTAGAATTAAGTGTCAAAACAAAATCTAGCTTAAGTTTCTTTTTCCTTTTTTTTTCGGATAAACGGAGTACCTTTCTGTATCCAGAATTAATGTTAACTCTGTATCTTCTTCATTATTTCTATTTTCTATTCGAATATAATGATTTTCAAATTGATAATTCAATAGACTTCCAGTGCGCAATAGACATGGCTGCCCTATGCTCACTTTTTAAAAAATATTTTAATTTCTTTTTTTTTTTACTATTTTTAAGTTCAATGTTTTTTTTTATTTTAGGTGCATTAACTGAAGCGCGCGAAACTGAGATTCTGCCTAGGTTCACTGGTAGACATATTTCTTGCCTAATATTGGCATATAATCATTTTATCATAACTACGTAGAAATAGGTCGACGTAAATTTTAATAATTACTCTCCTACAATAAAAGTATATGGTTTAACGGGCGCATATTATTACGGTTCTTAATTTAAAATGGGAATTGTAAATCCATTAAATGAAACGCAGTAAACTAATAACCCCGCCATTTTATATACGAAACGTCAACTTTCCCGCCACTGGTTAATTTATTTTTAATTGCCCGTGGAGCCAAGTATATTTGACGGTTATTTGAGTATTATTATTTATTTTTATGGAATTGTGTTTGGAGTATGATTTATAGCTGTAAAATGGTATTTAAACACTTTATAATTGTCGTTAGAGACTGATGATGAGTATCTGTTAATGACTGTAATATTTGTTTAAATTTCTTGTTATTTGCAAACGGAATGAGAGCGCCGGAAATCCCGTATATCATCATCATCAACATAATTTATTTTAGATAATTAAGAAGTCTCCGTAACCGATATGCATGTATGAAGAAAGTGATGTATGTAGAAAAAGCATGCCAGTTCCTTCAGAATAAACAAATTTGGCCATCAATGCTCTCTGCCTACCCAGAAACCGAGCGTGATGATATAATATGAATAAGAACAATTTTAACAAAATACGTGTCTTAACATATTTCACAAATCATTAAACGCTAAAAATAGGATTCGGGAGACAGGATTTGATGAATCTACCGTCTCAATCAACCATTCAAAGCCGTTCGATCAAGACCGTTCGACAGAAAAAAAGGCTATCTATTTCCGCCGAACGGTGACTGACATTTGAAATGTTCGAAATTGAAAATTCAAATAACTGCAAGAATCCAGCCCATATTTCCTTTACAGTGGAGTTTCGTTTTCTTTTTTTCTTTTTAATTCATCAATTATGTCTAATTTGAACAGTTAATGGTGACGAAAGAAAATAATACATATTTGTCTTTTTTCAGATAAATGAAAATAGAAATACATAATTAAAGTATTTGTCCTTTGGTGTATGAGAAGAGCGTTTTGGTATAGAAGCTTCGAGAATCATTAACCACTTATGCGCATTGTGTTTTAAATATTTATTCTATTAACTAGCAATCTAGGCAATAATTTTCTGCAACTTCATGAGACAATAGTTTAAAAAGAGCAAATTTATAACCTTATTTGTCATGGCTTGATCGTAAAATCGTAATTAATGTGGTTTAATGTTTCTATCATTAACGATTTTGATGCTATAAAATAACCGTAAATCGGCACTAAATATCCACGACTTTGTTTAATGGATATTATTTATGTGATTTGAAATGAGATAACTCTATAATAGCATTATTTATAACTGTCTGCTCCATATTATATTAACGCGTATGATTTCATAAGTTTCATTTAGGGTCAGTTCATACTGTGGTATTTAGGGTCAGTTCGCATAATGCTATTGTGAAAAAAAGAAAAAAAAACTATATTCTTTCAATATTGTTTTATGATTTTATAGAATGTCGCAATTTCCTGTTTTCTTGACTGGCCAGTTACTGCAGTGGTTCGCGATTCTGATTGCTGAGCTGGTTTGGGTTCGACTACCATTCAGGACCAACATTTATTTGCTGGTATTATTTTCCGGTATCTAAGTGACAAATTATATTTATTTTTATTTATTTATTTTATTTATACCCATCACATCCATCCTTACAGGTCTAACCTATTGCGACAGAGTGGTCTTATAACTACAATTATATTATATGTATTCTATATGTTGTTTAGCAGTTGACTCAGCCTAGTTTGGAGTTAGATGTCTAGTCATCTCTTGTACATGTTAATACTATGATAGCTATGATTAGTATGTGCTAACGCGACATTTGATATGTGGTAGTATCCAATATACCGATCGGACATCCGTCTGATCATATCAGACAAATCGGGTATTGCGGTTTACCTACCATCAATCATAGATTGTTGTATTATTATCATACCGTCATTGCAAATCTCTGACGAGGTAGGTAGAGTGTGCAAAATTTTGCTATTGCTGCAAACCAGATATCCAGTTAGATATTAAATTTTCTTTCTTAATTAGCGACTTTTGTTTTAACGTGAATTCCTTCACCTTCCCTTTTGTACAATTTTCCTGGACAGTCTACTCAAGTCACAACGTCTGAAGAGTGAGATAACTGATTCTAGTATAGCCATGGACAGGCAAAAACATTCTTTAAAAAGGAACGTAAATTATTAAAACATGAAACGACGTTTGACGCGGCACTGCCCAGTTTACCAATACCTACGTGTTCTGCCACGTATAAAATGAACCCTCTGCTTTTTGAAAGAATAAATAATACGTTTCTGTTCAAATGCGTTCCAAGATTTCTAGTCCATAAAAGTATTAAGTTCCTCCACAGTGTGTTACATTATACCGTGTTCTTCGTAAACAGACACTCAAACAGGTAAAGTGCCATTGCTATTTTAATAAGTATTAACATAATTAATATAAGTTAAAAGACATTTTCGAACTTATCAATAATTGCATGACCGATTTAAATTGTATAACCTTCGTACATTTGTTGCAACAAAATATTTGTATTTGCATTTATCACATCAAGGCCACTGATGTTCTCGTAGAGGACTCTATACATATAACGGCTGGGTATCACAAGGCAGCAATAAATTCCGTTCAAACGACATCAAAGTTGGCGGCCACGTGCATGGCTTCGTAAACGATACGCTTTATCGAGAATCAATTGAAGCGTTTTACACATTCCGATATCTTTTACAACCAACTGTGTGGCAAATTACGATCAATCGTTGACTTTCAAATATCTTGATTTGTTACTAATGCGACTGCTGGTTAAGAGATCCTTGGTTCGATCATCTGGTTAAAGAAAGCGTTATTGGGTTTTTCTAATTTTAATTATCCGACTGGCGCGGAGGCTGGATCTGTGCCAGGTGTATGGCAATAGCCTCATTTTCTATTCCATGGGAAGTATAACATAACGTGTGAACCGTAGGAGACTATTATTGTCTTCAGCCTATCCGTTCGGAGAAATACAGGTGTGATATTATGTAGTATTATAGTTATTATTTCGTTACATCAAGCCTCTAAAGGGGTTAGTTGCGTGCAACGACAATATTTATTTATATTCTTACAAATGTGGTTCTCTTCAACGAAATTAATTACGTAGGTGAGCCTTGGTCTCCCACGGCGCTTACACCTTAATACTTGAATACAATACTCTCATGTTTGCATGTTCGAATTTTTGTCGAATCCTATCACATCTGGTTTGTACACACGAGTGATGGTAAATAAATGATTGTATTTCATTTCCTCAGACAGTTGTGTTGCAGTGATAAATTACATTGTACTTAACTAATCCGGGTGCGATCATATTGATAGAACTGAAATATACCTACATATTGCACTCGTATATTGATTTATACAAAGATTAGTTTCCTATTAAGTAATAGAAATAATTGAATTTATTATTTGGATTTAGATTTTATTAATTTAATTTTTCTATTACTCTAATCACACAAGTTAATTAAAAAAATTTATTATAATAAATATAATTGTTCATTTGATTATTGGATACTTCTGTAAACATGGGGTCTAGATGTAAAGATTGTAGTTGACGTATAGTGTATCTTTCTGCCTGTTGATATGATGGATGTTTTTTAATTTCTACGTACTTGCTAATAAGTAAGGCTTTAGTTTAGATTGCATACGAAACCGACGCAAATAGCTCAAACTTTTAATAATACATAAAAAATACAGTTCCCTTTATAATTCGTCAGTATTAATGTAATTCTCCTCTCGCTATATCGTTCGCAGTGTGACAGATCCCTAATGACATAAAATGTATGGTAAAGTGATAAATCACGTTTCATAACTCCTAATAAGATTGACGAGGTTATATTTTGATCTACCACTTCCTGTTTACCGATCTGTTAGGAAAAAAATGAACGAAGTATCGGATACATGTAATATATTATATTGTATTCGTATATATTTCGTAATGATATCTATTTCGTATTCGTATATTGACGTTTTAAATTTAAGCTGCCGATTACAGATGCACTCTGACAAACCAGTCATTCCCTGCAAACGTTTTAAGAAGGGAATCTTTTTAATATTAAGAAACCTTGAAGTTAGGCATCCTACCCTGTAAGCCGTATTAAAATATCATTAGATATGGCTGTGCAACAAATCATTTGGGGAGTTAAAAGTTGTTAGGTTTTTCTTCATCCTTTTGTGTCAGTTATTGAAAGCAACATCTGAGAGGGGTACACATATACCGTCAGATAGAATACGCACCGGCGAGTGGAAATCACATGAGCGCCATATGACTTGAGAGGGCCTAATTTATTCCGACCAGACTAGTCGTTGGCCCGCAACTGTAAACGCACCTTTACACGTGTAACATCGATGCCATATGTCTCTCTAATTGACGTTATCTGTTCCTTTATTTCCCCGCCGCGTCGCGGTCGAATTGCAGAAGTTTTTATTTTTATTTTTACTGCTTTTCCTTCCTGTACTAATTTTCGAGAAAGAAAAACGGTAAAATAACTCGCACATTGGACGCTTACATTTATCCGTTCTGTTTTGGGGTCCCTGTTTTGTTACCGGAATTAAAACCGTTTTAAAATACTTTCCCTCTGGGGAAGATGACGCAATTATGTATGATTTTTCTTTATTAAAACCCTTTCAACAGCGGCTCAACAAAGATTAAAAAGCTTCAGAATTTATGTAGAAACATATGCATACTTCCGTTGTTTTAAGCTCAATTGGACCGGCTCATGTGAGTCTTCTAACATCCGTTGAGCGGCTGCCGGCTGTATTAGTTGTAATGGGAGATTGAGCGAAAATTCTCATGAAAAGCTCGAATAGGAGTACAGGTTTTCACGATGAGGACTGACATGGACATTTTTCTCTCAAACTTTCTCCAATATGTTGGCCTCGTATTGGAATTTATTGCCATTTAGTTTGGTCGTTGTGTATGCGTAGAGGGACAAAGTATACAATTATGGCTTGTTATAATGCCAATATGTCGCATAAAGGGTTCTAAGACCCGAGTATGAAATTTAGTATTTTGTTCTAGATTTGGGAGTTTATTATACGTGTAGGGGCGTACGTGCGTGGTGCCATGCCTCCATAATATAGGGGTTCTAATCGGCGCGAGTGCGCATTAGCTCGTCTTATTGTCATGAGTAAGGCTTTTGACCTCTAAGCACTAAGGCTTCTTCACAAAGATGCAAAGCTTTTTCTTTTCCACTAAATTTTATAACCATATAAACTTTACATACAAACGTAAGTAACAAAATGTTCGTAT
>DWME01002679.1:0-20156 GCA_018244795.1 Parelbella ahira ahira | reverse complement strand
CTGAAGTGGTTATACCAATTTTAAATTAACCAAGAATCACGAATTGCTAGTAGTTTCTGTACAATTTTAATAAATACGATTTAAAACTGCGTTTTTTACTACAACATGCATATGTTTTCGAGGAGAACTACACTAGTATACGGTGTGATACTGCTGATATAACAAAAATAAAATTATATGTTCCACCGCCGCGCGCACAAATCAAAAATACACTTTCCTTTCTTATCTTCCCAAACATTTTCCGCGCCAAAAATGGCACAATCTTAAGTAAAATAATAATTTATAATAGCGAACGTTAAAATTCGCTAGCTCTAAAATAAAACCGGATAAAAATGGGAAGGGACGTACGTTCATTGTGCGTTGTTGGATTTTATTAACATCTCAGCAGGTGCGCCGCGACGCGACGCCTAGCGACGCGTTGCGAGGACGACGGCTGAGGCGCTCGTAACGCTCTCTATTAGCCGCCGTGGAAAGTTCCAGAGGTTTTCAGAAAATTCACATTGTAAAGCGAGCGTAGCCGTGAAAGTGATATATAAAACATATTTGGATATTATTATTATTTTTATATCATCACGCCAAGTCCTTTATTTCGTAGCCAGAGAACATAGAGTCTGATATAAGTTTGGTTTATGATGTGTTTAGTGTGAGTCTTTATTTTATTGAAGTTTAAGTATTACAAAATTTTCACCGTGTTACATTCCAAGTCGATTTATTGGTTTGGGTTCTCTCGTTAAATCTATTCAAGATATAAAACCACGTTGTGTTAATTGAGTGCTACTAATTTATAAACATCTTTGATTAACAAAACACTGTTGAAATTAAATTAATTATAATTACTATAGACGTATATATTATATTCATTGCTTATGAAAAGCACGTCAGATCTGTAAGGATAGAGATATTAGAAACTCGGTGCTCTACGCCTACCCCGTAAAGTATCTCGCGTAATGGTATATAGTAGGTACTATAATAACATTTATTTAATTACAATAAATACTGATTTATTCACATCAATAGAACAAATACGAAACATCGAACATCGGGCTACATCTTAAAGGTATCAAATCGATAATTAATTGTTTCGTGAAAGTTCTTTGCCAAATTAAATCCCCTCTCAGGGGCCGGGCAGTGACGACGGTCCGGGCTGACAATTTAATATCTGTCCGAGGGAAACGGAATCGGAGAAAAATGACGTGAGCGAAAACAATTTTTTATATATTAGTTTGTATTTATAAATATACATTTACTTTCTGTTTCACGTAATTGATGTCAATAATGTGGGTGTAAATTTATAAAAAAAATCTAAGGTGTGTGACGTCTACCAACCCGCACTTGGCCATCGTGGCAGACTGTGGCCTTAACCCTCAATGTGAGAGGAGACCCATATTCATACAGTGGAATGACAAAAAGATCGAAAACATCATTGAAACTATTGTCACACTAGATCTCGTGCGGGTTAGGCAGAGAGCATTAAGTGCGAAATATGTATCCTTAAAGACCTGAGGTGTTTCTGCTATATTTTTATACGACAGTTTTATATTGTACACAAAGTTACCTGATAACTTGAATGGCAGAGAACCCATAAGCGGGTCAGGAGCGAACCGCGGGCCAAAGTGGAAGGGATGGAAGCCATGGTGCCTTGTCTTCGAGCGAGGTTCCCGAGGACCGTCTACTGTCACTTTGATAGCCTTCTGGTAGGTCGCCACTTGGGGTGGGGACGTGGCCAGCATGATCGTGAGAGTGAAGGATTTACCTGGTAAATACAGTGGAGAGAATTAGTTTCATTATTATTATTACTGCTCTACGTGAATATCCATCAAACGTTACAAAACAACTTATGAGGTTTCTTTAGTCTTATGCATATATAAAAAAAGTAAATTTTGTACATTTAAATATCCAATAGACAATATACATAACTATAGAAAATAAAAAGATTTAAAGGCTACCAAAACATATAATTATCCACTCAGCTGTATCAATATTTTAGCTAAAAGTTTAAATATGTACACAAAAACCATCAAAATTTAATAATGATACAAAAAGAAACCAGAATTATTCTTCATGAAACCAAAACACATACCAAGATCGTCCTACAAGTGACAAATCATCTGAAGAATGATCCTCGAAGATCGCGAAGTAATTCCAAGCGATTGTTGGCAAAGATTATATTAGCTTACAGACAAATAAGTACATACATGATGGTACAAAACGTTCCCATTGTACCTACTACATACTTTAAAAGAATTCTTATTATCACTATGACCATGTTTTTCTCGTTTAATATAACATAATCATAATCAGTAAGGTATAAAAGGTTACTTTGGAAAATGTAACGTACACCGTGGAGTTACTAAGTATTAGAAGTTTGTTTATATATCATGGTATTTAATAAGCGGCAGTTTAAAAAAAGATTACGGAATGTTCACGAAATGTAATACATTTTTAATACATCGTCATGCCATGGGTAGACAAAGATCACCGAATGTTACAAACCTCTACAATCAAATCATCATCGTCAGCCTTTGGATGTCCACTGCATAACACATCCTGACCCTAATCGGCGTCACTCCTTCCGGTCCTAGATTTACCGAATCGAATGACCAAAATGAATCAGTCCGCACCACAGACCCGTCTGCACGCCGCCTTAGAATCTGAACACCATTCCAAGATCATGTCGCAGTCGCAAGCGTCGGAATGCGGCGACACATTAAGAATTCGCCAAGCAGTCAGCGCCGTGAAACAGAGCTGCGACCGATTGCCTCCAGCCGCGTGCCGGCACGACGCCGACATTCCGGTCACAGCTTTCGGGGGACGGGTACGGTTTACATAGCATTTGACAAGTTATTGACTCTACGTGTAAATTTAGAAGTGAGGAGAATAAATGCAGAATAAGTAAAATAATAGATTTTAATGTTTGACTTCATACACGATAAAACTTTATTTTATAGTTAAAATTATGTGTATAATTTTAACTATACACTATAACTATAATATAATTATAATCAATTTATTTAAGGTGTCATTTAGCAATTGTTTTATTACATTGTCCACATGGATCTTAATAATGTTTAGCTTGTTGGTGCAACTCAATAAGTAAATAGAGTAGATTCATAAAACTATCAATGACCACGTGAGGTGGAAGTGTGTATAAAAAGAATCATTATCAGCCTACTCCCGTCCACTGCTGGACATAGGCCTCACCAATGGCACGCCACTGAGCTCGATCTTCAACTCTTCGCATTCAAACAAAGAACAGAAAACAATTATAAAAAGAATGCTGAAGTAATAGAAGCAAATTAGGTCCATAAGGAAGGAAATATTTAGCACTCGTTGCTCTCTGTCTAGCCCGTAAGTGACCTGGCCTAATGATATAATAATAACCTGGTATTACATTGCACTAGACTCTTCGAAACCATTACGTTGGCGAATTGTTTTCAGTTGTTTATAGATTTAAAGTATAAGAATATGCTTGTAAATTTTGGTACCAGACTTATTATTATTTCACGAATTTTACATAAGATAACTACTATATACCACGATTCTAAAACACCTTTAATAGTTCGTAAATAATAATTTATCGTGTAAACTGTCATTGATGACACTATGAGGCTTATAATCTTTGTGTTTTATGGGGTTATCTTGAAAAAAACTAAACTGCACGAAGGAAGATAGTTAATAATCCTATCAACTAAAGGTATAAACCGAGATCAATTACTTAACGGACGCTTTGAGGTATTGAAACGTTCATTA
Organism: Parelbella ahira ahira; assembly: GCA_018244795.1. Classification (NCBI taxonomy): domain Eukaryota; kingdom Metazoa; phylum Arthropoda; class Insecta; order Lepidoptera; family Hesperiidae; genus Parelbella; species Parelbella ahira. The sequence continues at coordinate 16,406 of DWME01002679.1, read as the reverse complement.
AAACCCAATACCACTCGCCCATTCAAAAGGCAATCAAAGCCTAACTTGAAACATCAATCGTGAACCACCGCATCAGAGCATTCAATTTACATCACTACTTACATAAATAAGTCGTTTCATACATATCTTTATCCTAAGTTCCTTACTGGGTAGGTAGAGAGCACAGAGTGCCAAAAATCTCTATCCTTCCAGACCTGTTGTGTTTCTTTAACATTCATCAAACTCGCCCTTCCCTAAATAAGTAGCTTACATCTCATCATCAAATCTTTTATCGTTTCACAGTTCGACACGGGTCAGTTCTCTAAATCATAAGAGTCAAGGCTTACAGTCTACGAGTACCACGCTGGTTAAGTACGATTTGGCAGACTTCATACGCCTTGGAGAACACTATTAAGATGTTTCAGGTTTTGAGGTTTCTTAACGCTGTTTTTCTTCACCGCTACAGCAAAGGATTCTTACTAGTTCGTTAGTAGACACCATAAAAACAGAAAACTCGTAATGAACTGCTACCGACTTCAATATCGTAGGAAACACTGTCACGAGTTGTAATCACGAGCAATAAACATCGTCACAAGTTCGGGCGCGGTCAGCAATGCGTGTGTTTACGCAATATTTAGGCAATGAGTGTCTAGTGCGGATCTGCGGGTCTGCGGAATTGGCGTCGTAACACATCCACCGCACACCGACCACAAACAGCGCGGCGAGCCCAGCTATCGCCGGCATATCGACGCCATCAAGTGTTGTGAAGTTCATGATAACAGCTCCAACCACACTAGACAACTATGAAAATGTTTCGCACTATGAACATCACATCCTGTATGTATTTCGCACTCGTGCGAAAGTGCGAGCTATATAACTGGTTAATTCCTCAAATGATTTGATTTTTAAAGTATGTCAGGTTCGCCAGGACCTGGCGTAACTTAATAGTAATACTTAGTAATTATATTTAATATTAATAATAGCCGTTGATTAATGTACTGTTGATATGTTTTACATATGTAATATATCAGTTGTCTAGTTATTATTCTACATGTTCTGATCAATAACGGATCAGATAGCCCTATGTGATTTGTCCCAAAATATTAATATTATTAAAATAATCTGGTCTACATTTACATTTGCCAACAATTCGTTAGAGACGATTATTTTAATAGTTTTCCCACTTTAACCGCTTTTCTAACGAATTCCTTAAAATCTTATGACTTCTAGAATCTACCTTCAGTTCAAGAGCCAGATTTAGTTTTATATATTGACAAAAAGTCAAGGTTGGTAATCTACATTCTCCTCCTTGTGTCGATTCCCACAATGCTAAAGGTCGTGAGCTCCTCGAATCGCTTTTTTGACGATCGATTGCCATTGTCACTGTCTTAGGTTATCTACATTTAAATAAACAATCATCATATAAGATTTCATATTATGGCCCTTAAAGTTACTTACGTAGTAAGTAGAGAGCGATAGACAATGGATTTGGACTTTTTAAATCCTATAAATTATAAGTAATATTGAGTATTTAAAAAAGGCGCCGCCAGAATATCATGCGACGTTAAGGTTCAAAAATTGTTTTCACATTTAAATTAATTTCTGAATAATATTATCAGTTGAAACCATTCGTGCATTTAGTGTATAGGATTGGATAGGGGTTGGCAGGTAGCCAAATATCATACAGACTGAAGACAATGAAAGATACATAAAGGCTTAAGATTATCTTAAGTTCGTTATTAGTAAAACATTTGTAGTACCTACTGAAATACCAAGTCCTAATAGACTTAACTCATGAGCGGGTCGAATGGCACCGTAATGGGAAGATCCATGTCCAACAGTGGACTTTCAAGGCTAACCAATAGATAATGGATGAACTATAAGAAAAACTGTACGACTTGAGATCCAAATAAAACACATTTTGGGAATTAAATTTGTTAACATACACTTTTGTGTTAGTGTAATACACTTACTTGACTTTTACATTAAAATGTCTAAATGAAGGCAACGTAGAACGTTCTGGGATAAACAAAAGAGGGGTTAACCGGTAGAGCAGCGGCTGGCTGGTGGCCAACAGCCCCGAGTCTGAACCATGAAAACGACATAACCCCCCGCGATCCCCGACCCGAAATGAGCGGGCACCCACTCATTTTCATAAGACACTCATAAACACCGCTTTGGCTAAGAAAATAAAAATACATTTCTATTGCCAACTCACCAAAATACCTTCCGTTCCTTCAATAATTCATATCTTGCCTCCCTGTTTTTAATCAACCGAAGTTATAAATAATTTACAAGTAAATATTTAGCTTTCCATGATACCTAGTCTTTAACAGGTATGTAATTTTAAGTAGCAATCTGATCCACTCCAAGAGCCTACCGAACGACACTCTTAAGAAAGAACAGTAAATACATCAAAATCTTGTCTTTGAAAAAGCAAATAGCCAAATACAAAATATATAAATTTTAATATTTATATCTAAAACTCCTAGCTCGAAATCTATAAAGAAAATGCAATACAAACTGTTTTTAAAACATTTTCCATTTGTCAACATCTCTACGTAAATACAGGGGTAGAAATAATGAGTTCCACATATATTCCGTACACTGTTCTAATTGCGTAAAATGATTTTTTTTGAAGTTGACATTGATAACAACACAAAATAGGTTTAATATTACAGGTGAATTACAGGTGGTGTTCTCTGAATATTGACTATGATCCCTTGAAACTGACTATCATCTTTTGATCAAAAATTGTCTCTCACAGCCTTTATAGAGATAGAACAAAGCAAATTTACTTACAAGCTGCACACACTCCCTACATTTTTTTCATTACACGCACTTTTTATTATTCACGCGTTTGAAGTTGCAGCTAAAGTGAAAGGGCAAACAGCACGATCGCAATAGAATGAAGGCATTCAGGGATACTTCATAAATCATTGAAGTTATTCATAAAAAGACTTTCGTCTGCGCCCCGAACATATTGCAACGCGCACGTGCGACACGGCTCGTGCGCGATATTGCCGCTAGGGGGCGCCACCGCCTCATAAAAATGTGTTTGCATGAAATAACACAGATTTGCCATTTTATATCAACGTATTTTGTATACATGTTTCATTTTGGTACTCGGAAAGTAACAACAAAAGTAACTGTGATATAGACAAAGTTTATGAAAATAAAATGAAGGTTTATATGGGTGTGTTTTAAAAAGCATTAGCAACTAGATTACGACAAATATATATACATACAAAAAGTAACATACTTACATAAACATATTACACAATTATACTAAACCAAAACAAAATCGACGACATCCAAACAAAATCTCAAGCAAATTGGCATAAAAAAAAAAAACAAAATTATACTCGTATATGTGTCCGTCTATATAAATTCGGTTGAAAACATGCAATTGTTCCAGGAATTGGGGCACGTTAGATTAAAAATCAGCTTTATAACGTCATAAAGTAAGCGGGAGGCGCGTTAAGATAAGAGTTCGCCGGGATCTAAATAAAAAATGAGCCACAATCGTAATGGCTGCCAGTTCTTTGATCTCGGTTTCAGGGCTTACTGGGGATCGGCGGCTCAGGCGGGCAATTTGGATATAAAACGTAATACGGATTGAGACGCATTAGCGACATTAACCAACTGACTGTATGATCTCCCCAACAGCCTCCGGTCATAATACTCTTGATATATACGAGCGCGGCTTTATTTGGCATTTTTGTGCCGTATCTATCCTTCGCGATGATTTTATTGATATAATATTTGTTATAGATAAAGCAAGGACCATGATTTGAATTGGAATTGTAAGACCTAGGGCACGCTGGTCCAGTTAGAAATCAGAAAGATATAAATTAGTCGTAAAAGCGACAATCCGATTTTTCGAAAAAAAAACCATCTGAACAACGTCTTTCAATTAACCGAAAAATTATCAATTATTGTTATAACAATTAAAATAGTAAAATAATTAAATAAAGAAGTGCAACTAAGGATATTTAAAAAAATCTAACCACAGAACAAGTATTTATGCCTCGACATATCTGAAACTCTATTTACAATCAATATTTTAGCTGTTTCGTAAATGATTGAAAAAATAGTAAGGTATATTTCTTTAGAAAATAGCCTGTATTTCAAGATACAGGAAATTTACAAACAACCGCGTCAATCATATTTTAATTTATATCAATACTCAACCCAGATACTCAGTATGGAGATCGTGGACAAAACCCCTTAGGGAGATTCAGCAGTGGAGTGCAACAATCTGATGATGTAGATCAAATAGTATTTACTAAGGAAAGACGCCGCATTTTTATTTACGTTAAGCAGAGAACTGATCCATGTAAAAACACAAGTTTCGCCGTCTCGAAAACAAATAAAGAAAGCCCCACTAATAAAACTTAATACCAGCGAGACGCCGTAAAATTCGAGTTTATTGAAGCGTCTCAAAGAACAAGAGGAAAGTCAAAAGTGGGTACAATTAAAATCCTCCCCCGAGACGCACCTCGAGCCAGCGGTCAATATTACTCGACGAGACCCTCAATTTTCACCACTCACCCCTGTGCTAATAACAATAATTAGGAATGAGTGGTTCAATAATTAAAAACGGAAAAGAGCGCAACTTGAAAAAGACTCGCAACACTAAAGAAAATGATCTCTCCCTCTCTACCACCGCGATGATTTTTATGCTTCTCTCGCTCCTACATCTCAATTTTCATTATAAATTTTGTACACACTTGCCGGTCGCTTGTTTTAATTATTAAAAACTGTTATAGATCTCTTTGTTCATGACGTCAAAGTTTTTTACATTCTATATAACAATTTATTTACAAATCAACAATTTTATTTGATAACCTAATTTCTTTAAGAAATATAGTATTATTTTTGTAATCTCATTCTAGATTACTATAATTATAACAAAGACCAACAAAAATAAGTGTAAAATCACTCACATAAGATGTATATGCTAAAAACCCATACACGTATTTACTGTTTGAATCCACAGCGTACATAAAAGTTAAAAACTGACGGGACTCAGTGTGGGTCATGCTTAACAAAAGCTTTTAAATAATCTGAAGCTTTTCAAATATTCTAAAAATACCTTCTGAGGAAATTTTATATGGTAAGTAAAATATTGTTAAGCGACTCGCACTTGATACCTTCGCATTTCTATTATTACAAATATTAACCTGTTTAGTTTGTTACACGTACTGAATAAATTTTCATTACAAATTTGCATGTTCATTCCGTGTTGATTAAAATAACTTATATGGCTGACTACTTACTTAGTTTTAATCAAAAGAACAAAGTGACTTTAAAGTTATGCGGACAAGACCCTGCCATAGAATACTCACACGCGTTAAGTCCCCGAAACAGCCGACAAGAGGTTTTGAAATAACAGGGCAAATTTAAAATCATTAGTTGTCAAGAGGGCAGCACTGCATCAAAGGGATCTCGAGTTAATAACGAAAGGTGAGGCCGAGATATTTTTCTCTCTTATACCTGCGGAAATAATTTTTCACCTCATGGGGAGGGCAAGGTGCGTTGAAGGGCGGTCCATTGTGTCGTTACACCAACAATGTTTGACTAACAAGCTTCTTTTCATGTATACGTACGTTTCTTTTACCATAGAAATATAGCGTTCCTAAAAAAGTCCGTTCCGTTCCACGCGTGCTTAATCATATATTAAATTATACATTTGAAATATACTTATATTAAATTATAAATTTTGATACGTTTGTTTACTACTACATTAACGTCAAAGATAAATTATAACATAAATCTTAAGTCTAGGACAGTTTAAAAAACTGCCTGTACAGTTTACCGATACTAACATTTTGCGATCGCAACTTTGCATTTGCGTAGCACCTGAACAAATAATATAATAATTGAACCAAAATCATGTAAGCTGCTTGTTCACATTAATCAGCTTGTTCATTTTGATCCGTTGTTTGCTTTTCATTCAACGGATTTCAATTGACATTTAATAAAAGCTAATAAATATTTGAAATATTTGATATAAATGTATTTGATATAAATTTATTTGCAGAATGATTATTATTAGTTACACCAGGGCCTCTATGAGGAGACAGAGATGACCGAATGCCAAACATATCTATCCTTACAAACCTGTTATGACCTTTCTATTTTCATCATTCTCTTCATAACCACACGCGAGTTTTCGTAACAAAATATAATACAATACTTAACAAATATTCTAATTTAACAGTACCTATTCACGTTTTACCTACAAAATCTTCCTACTATAAAATATCGCCACTGTCTCTTATACAAAATGGAGCGGTCCTATTGTGTTTTTATCGCGTCTAAAGTAGGGGTCAGAGCATCGATTAGCAGATGTCGTGTCTTGGTCACTGGTGCGCTAAATTGCTCCCTAACAGCGTCAGGACATAATAAGGTGAGCTAGTGGGCTGAATCACGGGGGCGCCAATTAGCTAAAAATATACTTTATATGTAACGTGCAAATTGTGCTTGCAATATTTATGTAAGTGTTAATTAATATAATATAAGTTAATTACAAGTAATATCAGTTAATTATAATTGTACTGTCAACGATTTCATTAAATATGTAGCCAATCTATTTTTATATATCATTGCAATAAGTATATAAGTTTAAATATATATAGTATGCTCAAATTGATTAATTATATGCTTAATTAATTCATAATACTTAACTGATTATAATCTCAATAATTTTGCATTTATAATGGATATGATACCCTAAACGAGTAAACCTGGAATATTAAAAAATACAGAAAATATCTACAATATCTAAAGTTCTGTCGATATAGGGATACAGAAGAATATTGAGTAATAATCAAATAAAAGGAATGCCATCAAAACCTTCAATTAACAAATTTCTCGCTAAGCATTGCTCACTTTAAGATCTGCAGCCGACAGAAAAAAAAGCGATGGCTGCCCTCATTAAATTTTTCGCTTATTAAAAATTCCCCGCGCCCGTCCGTCAACATCAGATAGGCAACTTTTTATCCCGAGACAAAAGTTATGTTCGCGGGGCACCGCTCTCCCCTTCGTCCTCAGCTCGATAATTTGAGTGAGATTTTCTCGCAATTTAAGATAAACAAAGAGAGCGCTTACCCTTAATTGGAAAGCAGAACGTTATTCAGGAAGGAACGTGACAAATAGACACCTCTTAACTTCTTTTCCACTTTCCCGCCATTCAGTGCTATATTGGTTTTTTCCGCATACCTGCCGCTCAAGCTTTCCTTTGTTTAGGGAAATGTTAATGAGGATTACCTCAGCGCGGCTTTAATGACGAGAACTAATCTTAATCTTGTTTCCTGTTTACCAAAGCCGGTAAACATGACTGGGACTCTTGAATCCTCGAATTAAAAAGTTGTCAAATTCCCAATAAAATTAATAAGTCGTTTAAACTCCAGATCTGAGTAAATTTCTTTGTAATTCGCCACTACTCTCATTAAGACAAGTCTCTATACCAAATCATGCACCGAACACATGTGCACATGATTTTTCGATTCGATTTTTGCACCGAACCCAAGAGTTTTCGACAGACAATTTTTTGGTTTAACTCAACTAGTTGTGGTTCTCATCCATGAGCTCTCACCGATCACAGCGAGTTAATGATTAGCAAATATTAGTTACAATATACCCACCCCTTACAGTTGCGTAGTGTTGATATTTCTTACAAGTGCACCCCCTCGCTCAGTTCGTTAGCCCCTACACTATTTGAATATGAGACACGACATGAGTTCACAGTTCAGATCACAGACTGTGTACATAACAACGTACAGAAATGTCACTAGTTTTGTTACTCTAAAGTTAATTTTTAGTTTGTTAGTTATTGTTAGTTAGTTAGTTGATTTTTTTTAAATCTTACATTATATTGTGTAAGGGAAATGTTATATATTTTGATAGTATAATATTATTTCATGAATATAAGTTAATGTGCAAAACAATAGAGCGATTATAATGATCGAAATATTATCATTTCGTTTGGCCAATTTTGAAACCAATTAAAAATTTAGGAATAATTCAATATGAATTGCACGCAATTAGCCCTTAGACGGTAAAATTTATCAGACCAGAAAATTCATTTAATAATTTCCCATTTTAATTCCAAACCAAACCTAAATTCCATATTATTATTATTACACCATCACGCCAGGCTCTTACAGAAGAGGTGGGTAGCACCGACAGCAAGATAACTCTATAATTTCAGACCTAACCTAGTACTTCCGCATTTCCGCATTCCGCACTTCCCGTTTGCGCACCTTGATATTGGATTATTAACATTTCTAACGTAACAGTAACACCACGCCTATAATCCCCGAACTGGTAGACAGAGGAGTTCAGTACACTACCACGATTCACCAGTAACGTTTACGTCAAATGGAATGGGTCGTGAGCGTATTGCCACTCACCGAGCACACGCACAGCACTGTACTAACATTTCTATTCATAATCAGTTCTATGGCACAGATGTTCTCTCCGTTTCCTACCCTTAAACCTCTAAGTTTTACACGCTTTACACATCCTTGTTTCTGTGTATTGAAATAGATTCGTCTAAAACCCTTCCCATCAAAGCTACTTTTGTAATATGTCACACATTCAATAGCACCACAGCAACGTTAAATAGAGTTTCGGGCATAAATATTATAAGTCACTGAACGAAGTCATTACCAGTTAGAACATTCTGCAGTTATACTGCCCTGGGTTCCGTTATACCAATATTGTGTTACCACGGCAATTTCGGGTTCAATTCTTGTTCAAAATTTGTTTTTTATAAAGCAAACAAACAAATGCATGTACGAAATACATAAAAAATATGATTAGTTTCATTTGACTTGAAAAATAGGTTAAATATTCATGTATGCGTGTAACTATTATGTATGTAACTATTATTTTGTTGATTATAACTTATGTGTAAGTTATAATCAACAAAAGATAATAGTTAGACTGCCTCGATGGTCGAGTGGCTGCAAGCGCGACTGCCGATCGGGAGGTCCTGCTTTCAAATCCCGGGTCCCGTGCTATTGGATTTCTCTAATTTAGAATTTCTAGTAGTTACTCGGAGTCTGGATCTGCGCCCGATGCATAGCAATAGGCTCACCACCTATTCTATGGAACGTAAACTCAACTGGTGAAAACGTGAGAATGTACTACACTCCTCTGCCTACGCCTTCGAGGATTACAGGCGTGATGTAACGTTATAAAAGTTAATAATACTGTAGGGACTCCTTAATTCATCAAAACAATTTCATCAAAAAAAAAAATATTATGTGTACGAGTTGAAGGGATTAAAGGACGCACTAGTTACTACTTAACGACTGGTAAGAAGAGCGGTAATTACGAAGTACTAAAAGTGCCCTAAGTGTTTTACACCAATCGAAGCAGGGAAAAAAAATTACAGGCAACACTTACGCTTCAGTTCTATCATTTAGCGCTTTAATAAGATTATACCCCATTATTATTAAATATAATTTAATTAAATACTAATAATAATATGAACACGTCAGTTCTGGTAGAGATATTTAGCATCTAATGCTTCCTGCCTACGCTATAACGAACCTGGCGTGGTGATTTAATAAAAATAAACATAATTTTTATAGCTTTATAGTTGAAGCTTTATTTTGCTGCCACTAATGTTACTAAATATAATATCGTATAGTAATTTAACATTATTTTAAATCGAAAAACTAAATATTTTTTTCGGTCAATGTTTAATTCATTATCATCAGCCTTTTCAATGCTCCGGTTTTAGGCACGAGTTATGCGACTAGTATGATTGGTATTCTTCTTTTTTTTCCAAAAGAGTGCCGGGAGTATTTTCCTGCCGGCTTTTTTCTTCCGGTCTACATAAGCCTAAAAGAGGCGTTCAAAGCCGATGAATAAAATGATGATGTATAAGATTTGATTTGACGTTCATTACGTGTATTTATATACCGTATAATGAATAAAAACTTTTGAATTTTGTTTTTTTTTTTCTTAAACGGTTTGGGTTATAATCTGCCTTTAAAATCAGGAATTGTTAAAATCTGCCAAACCTTTTGATTCTTAAATATAATAGTAGACACCACTCATTTGAAGATCACTTAATTCCGTCTTTAGCACTCAAAACCATTACAGGCTTCTTATTATCGACTATGAATTGTGGAGAGTAAATTTATTGTCAATTATGACTACATTTCGAAATAACAATACAAAGTTCATATATTCTTGTGTACACTATCAACTTTGATATAATAGCCGATTTCAAATTCTACGCGCTAAATTGTTCGAAATCTTAATACAGATAGTGCAAACAGTTACCCAAGACGATCGTCAAACAACAACGCAACAATTTATGGACAATATTATGTATTCTCGCAAGAGCACCAAATAAATATATCTGTAGGTAGTAGATATGCCTACAATTAAGAAAATGTTATAATAATAAACACTGAATTTTTCTAATGTGTTCATTATAAAATCTACACTTTAAAAAAATATCACTGTTTTGTATAAAAAACAAGAGTACACTCTGGTACATACATACATATGTCTGAGAATTCATAAACTACCGTCTCTGTGACACTGTGTACCGTTTTCTAGGTACGCAATATTTGTAAAAGTGCAAAAAGTGTAAAAGTCGTAATTATTTATCAACAATTACCAGCAAAGCAAGATTTTTTTAAATACTGCCGTTTACTCGTAAGGTCCTTTGAATCAATTGGTATCAAGTCTGCTTTCTGATATCCGTAAAACATTCATTGAGTGAAATATCTTACTATGGCATGGTTACAAAGTAAAATAGCTTAAGATGTTTTATTTTTACCTTATTATTGCTAATTAAATACTTCGCTTTGCCCATGAATATTATAAAGCGGTATGTACGTTGATATAATGTATACGTAGATCCATTTTGATTTTGAAAGATTTGATCAAGGTCACGCATTGATATTTATCACGTACTTAGCTCCGAATTAATTCCGAACAGAGAGTTAGCAATAAATTATTACGGTATTTGTTAGGTAGAAACTAAGACGGCTACTATAAGAACAAATCTATAGAAACTGTCCATACTTTTCTTCAATAATAAATAAAGTTGATAGACATAAAATCCAAGAATGATAAAATTGTGTAAAAAAAGTTATATAATCTTAAATACGTTGCAAGATAAAAAAAATGTACTTAAGGAGAATAGTGTTCTTACTCGTGAAGAAAAGCATAGTTATTTTAAATCACGGCTATTGAAATTATTCCATGAGCTACAAATACGCTAGAGAGCGCGCTAAGTAGAATGGCATTACGTATTTTGGGTAAATATTTACAATAATTACACAGATGAAACAAATTTTAAAAAGTTATTTTATTTACTCATTAAGTGTCGTTTCGCTGTAGCTATTGGATTTCAATCCAGTCACTTGAGTACATTTGACTCCGAACTCTATGTAGTCTATTAATAGGAGGGAAAAATATTAGGAGGTAAAAATATTAATACTTTCTTTTATAAGTCAAAAACTAATCAGGCATTTTCGAATCCATGAACTTGGTTGTTCAACTCTTCCTGCTCTCGGAGTAAGCGAATTATTACTGTAATTTTTCAAAACATTTACATATATAATTAGGTTCGCCTAAGCTGATTAGACTATAGGACACCAACTGTCGAAACTTACTTCAGCCTCTCAGCCGAGAGCTATCTAGTTAGTGAGCTAAAGTTTATACTTAGCTCTCAGACATACGTATACCAGCAAAACAGAATTAAGATACACTGTAGGTACTCGATAGTGCCTTAACTTAAAGCACATTAAATTATGCTAGATATATAATGTAATACACCTTGGGAAAGGCCCGTGTCCAGCAGTGGAACGGTAAACGCTGATGTGATGATGTTGATGAAGACAAGTCGCGGACGGGTTGTTTATATAAGGAGAAGTCATAATAATTATATGTATATAGTTATTACAACCGCAGCATGTAAAAAAGAATATATCAAAACCTACTACACCTACACTTTTTGTATAATATTAAGTATATATAGACCAGTATATAATAATTCTTATGTTGTATTACTTTGGCTGTTTAACGAAAATGACTTCCCATGAGTTTCGGTGTTTTTACCACTAACATTAGGTAACTGTTTAAGTTTGTAGCAAATAACAAAACCAAATATACCACATCAATACCAGTATCCAAAGATCACAAACTTATATATATTATGGCAAATAGCTTCATTCGAATTAGAATCATCAAACAATCCTATTACTCCAAAAAATTATACTTCTTCCTACCCCGTAAGGGATTTGGCGTGAAGATATGTATGTAAGCAAGTTTATACTTTTTTATAATGAAATGTCATTTGTTGTATCGGTCAAGAAAAACGGATCAGATTTTCACAACGTTCTCTGAAACGACTTTACGTATACATTGTGCTAACCTCCACTTGGCCCGCGCAGGAAGCTACAGCCTTAACCCTTTCTGTTCTGCGAACAGACCAATTTCCAACAGACAAATCATAATAGGGTTGATAATAAAGACATTAAATTTATAATGTTATTGTACTGAGTCCAGCAATATTCACGAAAATACACTTAATTATAAACCTAGATAAAACATAAAGGGGAAAACCAATTAAAAAGGATGGGTTTTACCCAAATCAAAGCGCAATCTTTTACATTCCATACCTATACTTCTATATCTATATTAATATTATAAGGAGGAAAGATTTGATTGTTTGTTTGTATGTAGCGAATAGTCTCCGAAACTACTGGACCGATTTGAAAAAATCTACCATTAGAATCCTACATTATCCGTGATGAACATAGGCTATAGATTATTTTCAAAAACGTTAGGGATCTGTATGAAAACTTCGATAACGTAACCCAAAGTGTGAAAAAAATACCATAATTATAGGTAATATCCTTACATCGCGTACGCTGCGAAAGTTATTGACAATAGAGTAAAGTAATGTACTAATGTTTTACAGAGGACATTAATATCTACAAATACGTCCGCGGTACATATGGTACCGCGGTACCATATGTATGACTATTAAAGTTTTGTTACAATAACTACTTTTTCATGTTAAAATATCCAATTGTAACGCCGGAACAAACTAGGCCACATTATTAGTCCTCGGGTGTTGATCCTCATCCTAATAAATCACTTCATATTCCAAGCTATATCAGTACCTGTAAATTGCCCAAGCGTATTAATCACTAGCTATTTAGCTAGGGTATCTGATGGTTTTCGATAGATGATAGATCATGAGTCAGTGAACAGAGATGGATGAATTTCTTGATTAGAATAAACGATCCTCTTTATTTGTTAATACTTAATAGGTACTCTGCTGCACTATCCAACATCCACGCGGACGCAGTCGCGGGCGTTTGCCATGACTCATATTTAAAATAACAACTCACGCACAATTCGAATGTTAAAAAGATATTACACGTAATACTTATCATAATAAGTTATCGAATCAGTAATCTATAATACCAATAATACGAATAATAATATTTATTATTTAATAGTACATATGTACATGTTTACGTTTATAAATCAATAATATACAAACTTAGTTTTTAACTTTTAAATACGTACTACACATTAAAATTAAAAAATTTATTAACACATGTGATATTATTATATTATGGTTTTCTTATATATTTATAAAAGAAATCATTGAATTAATTAAACCTCACACTCATGCAATGTCACTCTCTACAAGTACTATATAACTATGTATAATGTACACCACATGTAATGTATCTAGTTATTGTCGCTCAGCAATAATGCTAGTCGCTAGACTGAGTCGTACTAGTGACATTGATACATCGTTCGCTGTTGCGCTCGCCGTAGCATTAGTGCATATTCAGCGAGCGACGCTAATGGAATGCTCAAATCGTTAGCAAATTTAGTTAAACATGATTTAATCACATGCATTCAGTTAGCATAGTATTTTGCAGATCGTTAGAAAAATTCAGTCAAATATGTTCATAATTTTATCACGTGCGTTTAGAAACGATCATATTTTGTGTAGTGCTAAACACTACTCACACGCGTGGATATATCATGACCACTAATCGCTGATATCGGTGTTTACGCCTTTGCATATCAGGAAATATTAGTCACTTTCGTTTATACTTGAAAATATTATCTAATCTTTATTCACGGTCATTTTTGAAGTTGCCTGTACAAATGTCATTGTTGAAAAAATGCGTTTTCAATGTAGGTACCTACTCAAAATTCTAATGTTTTTATTTCCAGATGGCCGTTGTGGTTTACGTCTTTATGAAAACGTACATTAATATAATAACAAATTATAATTTTAATGTACGTTAATATCTATGTAATTATTTTCAATAACTAATTCCTTATTGCTTTCCCCAAAGTTAACGAGTAATGTATGCCTCTCTTCCTTGTCGACCTGTCTATCAATAATAATGATGAATACAATATGCGCTAGGGACTATAGAAAAAAATTAAGAAAAATATTATTCCATTTAAAAGGCACGAAAAAAGTGTCTATTAACGAATGCATTATTTTTTTTACTTATAACTACATCTTTATGTTTTGTTATAAGTTTGTTCTTTGGCCAAGCTCGTATACAGAATAGGACCAACTAAACAACCAAAATATGTATTTAATCGTCGAGAGACTGTGTTTAATTTCTTAGTACCTAAATGTAACCTACAAATACCTCTTTTTATTGCGGGATACTGAGACAATCTTCACAAGATACAATACGTCAGTAAGATATGATTGAGTTACTACGTAGGATTCCTAACAACAAAACCCCATCGGCGCCTCATATACCTATACCTATGTAGATACATATCCCGATGTGTTTATAGACATACAAATATTATAATAAGCAATTCAATACATTATCGTTATTTAAATTATAATTATTGTATTAGTAAATACCTAAAAACGTTATATAGTGATGTATAAACAAAAGACTGTCAACATAGCCACAGTCAGCGTCGGCCCGCTCACGGTTGCGTCAAGGTTAACGTAATTTAGTAACGTACCTACGACGCACACAAATAACACTGTGCTGTACAGTACGACTAACGCGGAGTGCACAGCGGCACTGAGAGGATTTGGCGATTTAGTCAATTGTAACTGGTATCGCGGTTAACACGTAAATGAAACTACAAAATTCGTAAAAATTATATAGTACAGACTATTTTATTAGTGAACCTAATAATTTGCGACTTTGTGAAATAAAATAAAGTTGATGGAAAAAATCTTTTGAAATTCTGAAGTGTAGCGCAAAGTGAATAAAAATGAATTTTCGTATCAGATAAGGTGTAGAATCAATATAGTTCGAGAAACAATTCATCATAATATCTATATTATTCATACATACATGTGCTAGTGACGTCTGTAAATTGTAAAGATTACACAAAGATAATTTTATCAGTCTGATATATTTGATGTGATCATAATACTTAAAGTGTTTGTGCATTTTTATTGAGCTATCGTGTTATTAAAACGACAATATGCAGACGTCTAAACTGAGGCCTATATTCAGTTTGGTTGCGCTCAACAAAAACTTCGTGAGGTGAGTAAGAACCTTTTGAATTTTAATTTCATTTATGCTCTTAACGAATTAGCGTGATATTTTATATCAACAGGCGTTATTAAAGGGTATACTATATATTTCTCTTTAGGAGACTTAGAAAACAAGAGAAATGGTTACTTTTTCTCTCAGAATCCGGGTCCGAATTGTTATTAATTTTTTTGAATTCCAGGTCTTAGGATCGTTTCTATACTGCTAATTTTTAACATTTATTAAGCCTGTAAGGAAAGCAAACGTAAATAATGACATAGGTTAACCTTTACAGATATTAGATTCTTACACTGGAACCATTTTAAAAAACAAAAAGTAAAGCTTACGGAAATAAGTAATATGTGATTATTAATCACACCTGTGCTTGAATATACATTTAACTAAATAATGTAATATAATATTCAACTGTTTGTTAACTAAAACAACTCTATGCCTTTAACCTTCATTCATTCAATCGATCTTTCCCTAGTGTGATAAAGCTCTATTAATTCATGCTTATAGCCAATATATTATGAATATATTGAGAAATATAACCAAGTAGAAATCGTTGATTACCCGATTTCTTCCCGATCGGTTGTCGGTCACACGAGCGATGTGGCCTGCCCATTGTCACTTCAACTTACTAATTTTGAGAGCTATATCGGTGACCTTGGTTCGTCTACAGATTTCACCGTTTCGGATTTTGTCACTAAAATACAAACAAACATACAAACTACAAACTCCGAGCATAGCTCTTTCCATAGCTCGTTGAACGACTTTGAGTTTGTGTATGAGGCCCAGTAAAGGACCACGTCTCGGCACCGTATGTCATTACTGGTAACACACATTGGTCGAATATTTTCGACTTCAGGCATTGAGGTATGTTGG
>DWME01002678.1:0-20158 GCA_018244795.1 Parelbella ahira ahira | reverse complement strand
GCAGGTTTCCTCACGATGTTTTCCTTCACCGTTACCAAGTGATATTTAAACTTAAAACGCATTTTTGTAAAGAGGTGCGCGCCATCGATTTGAACCCAGAACCCCCGCAGTAAGAGGCTGAATTCTTAACCACTAGGCTATCACTGCTCCATTCGCATAGCATTCCATATACAAAGTTAAAAAACAAAAACACGTAGATGCAAACTTCAAAGCACGTTTTCATTATTAATATTTATACTAAGTTTCACTCACCACTTATTTGCTTGGGAATATAAAATGTTTCCATGGAAGTTTCATGTTCTTTTTTCTCTTTTAATTATGCTTTTAAAAAGAATTCTGAGTCTGAGTGAGTATCTCTCTCCAAATAAAATACGTAGTTTTTCCTTTCAAATAGTAACGGACAGGGATACAGTCGTTTTGCGAGTATAAGGTTATTGGCGCAAGTCCTTTATGAAATTTTCCTGTAACGATTTGCGGGGAATAAACAAGTATCACTTCACAAATCATATCATTTCGTGACCAGACTTTTTCATCATGTTGTTTAGTTCCAGTCGATAATTTTTGTAGGTTTCGCGGAAATCGAAAGCAAATGGAGCATTCTTAATCGCAACACACGCTGAGAGGGAACATCTCGGGAGAATGCGAAGCTGAATAAAATAGAAATTCCACCATGCTCGACACGGGTGTTGCGAGTTCTGAGTTATGAGATGTTTTCATCCACATTTCAACTAACAAAACATTTTTTGTTCATGTTTCAGCATCGCCTGAGACACAAAAACTTGCAAGGTTTTGTCTTGTCGAATATCTTTGTTTTTTTTGGGTTTTAAATTTGGTATTATACCAACATCGTTTTCACATTAATATAATATTTGTGCAAATACATAGACGCGCACTAAAAATTGCTTTCCATTTATAAATATGTTTGTCTGTATATATGTATGTACATGTGTCTTTAAATAATATGTGTCTTTACTCGTGTGTTAAATTATTAATGGCTTCATAAATCGTTCGTTTTGTAGCCTATATGTAATTCGAAATATTTAATTTCGTAATTTTAGAGTTTGTGACTGAAATGTGTTTAATTTTCAATTATTAATTTTTACCATTATCAAAATTTATATCATTAATGATATAATCAATTATAGTCCTAACATTGGTAATGTTAGCAACCATTTTGAACTTAATAATTTTTAATTAGATTCACATACATTTTATTTATTACGAAATTTTTATAGCAATGGAAAATCTTTCTACATTAAATACCACGATAAGACCACATATTATATGATATAATGATAGCGAAAAAATTATCCTTGGGGAAACCTCCACAGAACTTTACAAAATATTTTACAGCCCATGCAAAATCTACTATTCATATAACTATAAATATAAATATACTACATATATATATAACTATAAATGGGCTGACGAAGTTGTTCGCACAACTTTTCTTGCAAGACAAATCGGCATGAAAAATGGGGTTTAAATCTGTAAGAAAAATAATGCTATTTATCGCGGAAAACCCGTAAAACGAATACTCTCAATGTTTTCCTGTGTGTTGTTTAATGTAAATCTATCGAGTTACACTACTCATTTCCGCAACATATGCTCTTGACGTATAAAAATGTTGGCACAAGCACTTACATAGATACATATACGTATTACGTTGATGTTTATTTTTAATACTGTTTCATTTCAGCTTCTTAATAATTCGCTATAGTGAATTTTTTTGACATGTATTTTCAGTGGGATAACCTCATCGTACATTATTTTAATATAGCGATAGATATTTAAGCGACTCACACAAGGAAAGATTTTGAGATGTTTCGAATTAAATACGTATCCGCTATTTACACAAAACGGAAGGGAAAATCAGAGATGGAAATTTCCGTAGTATCTCAAATCCACTCCTAAAAACATCAAAACGGTCCATTTTGTTTTTCGACCCGTTAGAAAAAGGCAGACGAGAATCAAGTTTTCTGTTTTATACTAAAAGTGACGTTTCATCTAATTGGACACAATATATTGCTTTCCTATTAACCGTATTATTTTATTATTCCGTCAGTAGATCTAAAGTTTCAGTAAAAAAAATATATAAATATCTTGGAACAGCTCCACACAATGCCATCAAATCCCAAAATAAGCATCAAAAGATCTTGTGTTATGGTAACGAGCCGACTATTGAACTACATTATATGTAAATATAAATATACACTTAAATAGTTTCACACCCAGCCACAGAACAAGTCAAAGAGAGTCCTAATTATAATTCAGGTGTATTAAATTTACATTACGCTTGTAAAACTGTGTAAAACGAGTATAAAGTACAGTAAGCGCTCGACAGTGTCAGCACTCGGCTACCCCGCCCTTGTTACGCTCACTAATTGGCAGTTGCTTCGGTGTTCGTCGTTATAAACCGTCACGGACTCATTAGTGCTTAGAGCTTACAGCTGATGAGTGTGCATACATTTTATTTGATAGCCGCAATAAAGTTTTTGGCACACATCACGACGAATGACTAGTATTTCAACTGTTGCCAACTGGCTGTTAACAAAACACATTTATCTTATATACATCATGTATATAGAATTATAGATACATAATGTAATACAGTTGGTGATGTAAGGAATTATAAGAATGTACAACAAAAATATATTAAACTCTTAACAAAAACTTTCAGTGTGGTTAAAGTTCGATTATATCTTATCAATTTACATAATATACTATAATATGCATATGTATCCAACTTTTTATTTAAGCCGATCTTAGTGCCGCCAGCAATATTTCACGGGAATCGTAAAGACTTTCGCGACATTACCCCATAATAGAAAAATGTTACTTATTGAGTACACTTGATTTCCCCCGCAGAATGAAGGGTAAAGCCTTAACGGACTTCCGCATATTAAATTGTCACTGAAGCCCAAATCCAATTGACTTTAGATCATGATATAAGTATTAAAGACCAGAAAAAAGGCTTAAAAGTATAAGTTCATTCATAAATAATAATTGGCCCTTGTTTAGCTTCTCCAAGTGCTTATGGAATAATGTGAAATTTAGACGTACTTTAGAGCAACTGAGACCTATTTTGGATAGAAATCTATAATAATCGGTAGCTGATAGGGGAAGTAATATCATCATTACAGAACTTATTTTGCAGCTAACCGTACTATTTCTTTGTTGTATACAAAACATCATATCTATTACAAAGACATTAATAATTTTAAGGCACATACACACATTTTGAGGGCAGCGGTTGTCTAATGATTTTAAATTCAGCCTCTCATTTCGAGAGCCTGTTTTCAAATCCTAGCACTCACAATTTTACAAGCGTTTTAAGATTTAACACTCAATACATATAACGGTGAAGGAAAACATCGTGAGGAAATCTGCACGCCTTAGAGTCCAAAAATAATTATCTTAGGCTTGTGCAGACTGCTAACCCCTACTTGGCCGCCGTGACAGACTATGGCCCTCTGATTCTAAGAGGAACCCCGAAATCAGGAGTAGAATAATACAATGTTTGAAAAAGGCTTCGTATACTAAAGGCAATATTATCGTTAACAAGCAATATCTACCGAACAATCTTTGAGACGTCTCGAGATACTCATCCTCCAATTATTTTGCCTTAACATAAAATAAGGCTATTTGTAACACAATTCTTTTTAAGCATTGTGTTTTATTAAGATTTAGCTTCTTTGCCTCAATTACAACTGCAATTCAGAAGCCGTTCTAAAATGTCAACAAAACTGTGGAGTCGTTTAATTCCCCTACAAACATTGTACGATATATTTGTAGAATGATCAAAGTTAAATTAGATAGTATCTGTAGATTTACTGAGGATCTGATTACAAGACATTACAGACTTAAGTTCGTTGCCTCGCTTTGCGGCAGTCTCCCTTGGGTTTCAACTCCTACCTTAACGCTTCTAAATTTTTAATACGCACTCAATCTCAGACCTTGTTAGCCCTGAGACAGCTCGAACGTGATTACGTAAGAGTTTGTAGAGAATTTAATAGTTATTTATTCAAGTAACTTATTATTTAAAAATTACTTAATGTAAGATTAAAATTTAATGTGAAAAAGAGTCGAAGACTTTATCTCAAACTTTATATATCAGTCTACCGAACTTTAGAATGTGAAGAGCCAAGGAAAGCAATACTTAATATTAAAATTATTGGTACGTTATTACATTAATATTTTCATACATTTTCATAAGAGATAAAACTTTTGAATTCAAATTTCAATTTTCTATTTTTAAAACTGATTTTCGAATGAAGTTCAAGATAAGTAACCGAAAACATTACATAGAACCTATCTAAATTTGCTGTTCGTATTTTCAGAACTTTTACATAAATTACGCAAGACCACGGCGCTAAAGAGCATTCCATTCGAAGATTTTAGCAAATGACAATGTTTGTCATTCCCATTCAATTCAATTGCAATTCGATGAAAGCTGCCCGCTGATGAATTGAACGAAGCTATGAGTTCACCGCGAATGAATGGATCAATGCTTCTCATTCGTTCAAGGCTCTGCTTTTCACGGAACTCACAAATGAGATCCAATTCAAGCTACATTTTGCATTTGTTTGCAAAATTTGTGCTTTTCAATTATCGTATACAATTTGTGAAAAACCAAATAGGTTCTTTATTCTGACTTTGTATCACATATAACAAAATAAAAAATTGTTATATTATAAAAATGTGATTTCTATAGCATCATCATGGAATAATTTAGAGAAAATCATTTAGAACTGGAAGTCAAATTAGACACGTAAAACTTTTTAATGTCAAAGTTTTAGAATAAATGTCAAATATCTCGCTGAATTCCCTTTAATAGCACAGTTTTATAGAAATTCATTTATCAAAAGCATTTTAAAGAAGTCAATCAACGTTACCAAATAAAAAACAATTTAAGTGTTTCCGAATTTTTTTGATTTGACTATCTTATAAAATATCTCGTGATACTATTTAAAAAATATAGAACATGATAGGAACTGTACTTAGAACTAACAAATTACATTTAAATGTACTTTAAAATTAACACTTTTCTAACGATGGCAAATGATACAGAAATAACTTTTATATACAGATTATAAGTGAGAACTCTACGTGTAAAAAGATTTAAGTGTCCTCTCAATATAAAAGCAAGCAGCCTTTACATACACATGTTTCCATGTTCATTCAGATTGCTGTTGTTAAATGCTGAGAGTTAAAAATTTTATACGAAAATACTCATTCCCTTCCTGAAATAATCTAGTGTTTTTGATAAATATTTAAATAGAGTATGATGTTTTATCTAGGAATTGACAAGATTAAGCTTATTTTAATGTAACCTCAAATATAACAAAAACAGATGATTTTGTATTCAGTTATTTGAAAAATGCCTTAACATCCAAAATTACTTAATATCTCAAGGATTGGAATGATTTTGCCTGAAACAAAACCCATATAACTGAGTCGAAATATAATAATTAATGTGCTTAACCATAACAGGCAAACAAACACCCAACAAAAAGTACTATTTAAATCGAATACTCTCTCATCAAAAGCTTTCTGTGTTAATTACGAAACAGTTCATTATTATCGGAGGTAGAGTAATAGTACACCCCATTAGGTAGAGCGAATGAGACGAAACATTAGTTTTATCTGGTCACGTCTCCGTGTCATCGAAGGCACCCGCAAATTACGTCGCCCGTAGATAGGATTTAATGAGCTGGAAATTACGAATCGCAATAACTCTTGAGGCCAAAACTATTAGCGTTACTCACTATATTCTAAAGAGAAACGTAACATCACGCCTGTAATCCCCGAAGTAGAAGGCAGAGGATTGCAGTACACTCCCACATTTCACCAGTTACGTTTTACTTCCCATGGAATAGGTTTGGGTCCTATTGTCACACACCAGGCACAGAAACAGACTCCGAGCCAGTATTAGAAATGTCTACTAAAAACTTAAGCTTGAATATCCAGTAATACCCCACCGGTATTCGAAAACAGGATTTCTCGAGAAGCAGTCGCGCTTTGTAAACACTCAACCATTGAGGCAGCTACAGTCTAAAGAGAAAGGTTTTAAAAATGTAGTCAAAAAACGAATCACGTAAACCAATACATGAACGTGGAAAATTGGTAATTCGTTTTTTTGCTTTAAACTTTTTCTATATATTTATACATACTTCTCGTCTTGCTTATTTATTATAGCTGTAGGCAGAGATTAGGGATTCCCCCAATGTGAACAAGAGAACTATAATGAACGAACTAATACCGACTTGATAAACGTAGGAGATGCAAAAAAATATTAGAACGACTGCTGGCTTTTAGTTTATGTAGAAATATAATTATTTAAAAATTTTCTTAATAGTAACAAAACAAATTAATTCCACTTTTTTTCCGATTAATTAATTAATTAACATATACGAATATATTGGAAGGTCAATTCAACGGTCGAATTACTCATACGTAGGTACGTTCACTTATGTAACTAGAAGAAATTAAAATAATTGATAGGACTGTTAATAGCATTTAAATAAAGAATAATTAATAGCAAATCCAACTCGAAAAAGAAAGATAAATTCAATTCATTTTTGCTGCAGTCCAAATTATTTACATTTTGGTAAATCACTATTATTTGTCATAGTGCAGTAATTAGGCATTCGTAATATTTCCACATGATTAAACGCAACAGATTATCCTAACTCAACTGGTCATATCTGTCACGGTGTCCAAATGTACCATGCTATGATGAACGCGTAAGCTTAAACCATTATCATAATACGCCTACACGAAGCCAATTGGAACAGTGCCCATATTCTCCCCACACCCCCATATCATAAAAATATAATTATTAAATGAAAGATGCTTAGAATGCTTCGACAATTTATTGCGTTTCCAATATCTCTTTGGCCGCTTCGAACAATCTTGAACTTGTTTCGAACGCTTATAAATGTTTTATATTAAATCAATAGCATAACTTTTAATATGTTTGGACATTTGAATAGTTTGTAATTAATGGCCATCTTTGTTATCATATTGCAAGGCCAAAATTGTTATCTTTATTGATAAACATTTTTCTGAACGTCCCCGGTTTAGTTTTGCCTAATCTGCTTAAATTTCCAATAGCCGCCCGGTCCTAAATACAAGTCCTACGCATACCGAAGTTTTATTAAATTCCAAGAAAAATTAGGTCGGTCGAATTTCTTAAAGATATTTGTTTGATTATTTTTACACCATTAAGGCAAAGAATGCTCTGGTGAACCTACTGACATTACGTAGTCGTTGAGCGGATTAATACTTAGCTGCTTACGAAAAAGTATTCCCGCTTAATATTCAAGACGCTTATTGGGGGCTGGGGAAGCGTACGTCCAACAGTGGACTGAGATCGGCCGAAGTTGCTGTTGTTGTTTTATTAAAGACGTGATTTTGCAGCGAGGACTTTAAATCACTGTTACCCATCTTCAGCTTTGAAACTGCCAAGATTGTCCTTGTTTTCGGCCTAGAAAAGACTAGTATTACACGGCTACGTATTTTCATATACATATTCCAAGTTCTCCATCATTATCATCGTCTTCATCATTATCATCATCAGCACCATCAGCACTATCCGCACCATAAGTATCATCAACACCACCAACACCAACATCAACACCACCAACACCACCATCACCACCAGCATCATCAACATCAGCATATTAAGTCCACTGCTGAATACAGTCGTGTGTGTGCTCGAGCTTTTATATGCATGTACGAGAATAAATATACCTACCTATAACGTATCATAAACGTATGTAAACTCAAACATAATGTGTAATGGTAACTATAAAAGTCATCTTTTCATAAATAAAAAATGCACGCCGTATTTTGTTATTTATTTTTAGTAATTATTAGTGCCAATTGTTTTTCATTTTTTATTAACAAAAACCTATTTATGTCATGCTATATGTACATAGGTGAAAGAGTAAACTACGTACAGTTCCATGAAGCTTCGCATCAATATTAAAGTTGCGACGCACTTCAACTTATTTCATATCAAATATTAGCTAACTCGGTCTTGACAACCGATCGTATTGATATCAAATACAAGTTTATCGATGCTAAGGTTCACGGGAGTTGCTACGGTCGCACATCACTACGCTGTTTCTAACGCAAAATAATAAATACTACGTTTTTGTTTACTACTTTTTTCACTTCTAAAACCCACTCATCAAAATTTTAAGCTAACTTACAATAACTATTTAAACAATGTTATCATAAGCACGACAGTAAATTGAAAGACGAGAAATATGAGTAAAGTACAGATACAAGAATTCTGAGCGTTTTCTTATTGCCTGATACAAAAACAATGTCGATAGACGTAAAATACTTGTTCAATATATTGATGTCATTGCGACTTGTGCATTATAGGATCGAAAATACGTTTGGGGATACTAGGACTAAAGCTCCGATGACTGACTGACTTAGTATGAACTCTATTTGTCATTGTAAAATAATTATCACGGTAATGATAACTTGTTCGAAGCAGACAGTGAAGCAAATAACTTAAGCATAAGGCTTAAACATTAAACTGTTGTTGAAGCGCCTATAGATAATTTGTTTACACTCGGAGTGTGCGAGTTCTGGTACATTCGAATGGAAGACTTGCGGGCAATAAATTAATTTATAGCCCTCAAGCCGCAAGGTGACACCGGCGTCGAAATTTAAACGAAACGGATGTTCACATAGAGGCTTTAAATACCGCCTCAGTACCGACCGAAGTTAAAAAGTTGCCGATAGTATACGTAAACAATTATTTTAATATTCGTCACTGTTTATACACATGTTTATAAATGTAGAATTGCCGGACTAAATTCGGGCCAATAGGAAGTCTTTCATCATAGTAAGCTTCCGCCTATTGCAGCGAGGTATTCGTTTCGTCTTCGTCTTCGTTCGAGTAAAATTACAAATCTTGATTGAACTGCTCTGTTGCATGAACTATCCCAAACAGTGTGCTGTCAAATACATTGATATTATTATAAATAGAGTAGTCTTTTTTGTATACCAAACATTAAAAAAATTTGTTAAGCCTAAATAATTTTTGAACATTTTGTTAAGCTGCCTGCCTTGTTGGTCGAGTGGTAGCAAGCGCGACAGCCGATTGGGAGATCCTGGGTGCAAGTCCCGGGTCGGGTACTATTAGATTTTTTTAATTTAGAATTTCTAGTAGTGACACCGAGTCTGGAATTGTGCCCGGTGTTTGGCAATAGGTTGACCAGGTGGTGACCCTATTGCTATACACAGGGAATATAATATATACAGCTGGAACAGGTATTCCACGGGACTTGAACGTAACTGGTGAAACGTGGAAGTGTACTACACTCCTCTGCCTACCTCTTCCGAGTTTACAGGCGTGATGTTACGTTTTGTTTGTTAAGTATAAACATGCTTTAGGTGTTCTGATAAGCAAACGAAAGTAACAACCTTCTTTCTATGCAGTATTAATGATGCGGGAATATATATTTATCGCACCATGGTTTCACCCGAATATTTCCAAACCACGAATGGTCCCTTGAAATTGGAAAATTACTCAATGTACCCACCCGTTTTATATTATTTACCACGAAACGCCCGCGGCCCAGTCTTTAAGGTCTAAGGACGCGGTCCGCACAGATTTGGCATGTTTATTAATTAACAAGGTTGTCGAGACGGTTTTGTTATTATTAATAGTTTTATATAAATTAAATAATTGATACTAAAAATTACTTTGTTTTAACAACCGAAACTGTTATCTAAAGTAGGTACCTACTCGTGCATTTATTTGGTGTTCTAAGAAGGCTTTTTTTAAATATCAAACTTTTGTTTCATTCGATTTCATATATTGTCTTCTGGTTTGCTGAGGGTGGCACGTTTGTATAAGCTCTAAGCTAACACTCATTTCATCTTATTTGAGGATTAACTTTTATCGACCACCATCCCTTTCAGTTACACATATACATATGTATTTATATAGATATACACAGTACATTTAAGTCACACATTGTGTTACCTTTACATTTTAGCAGTTAAACGTCAATATTAAAACAGTGACTATCATTATTATCCTATAACTTTGTTTCGTTGACTATAAAAGCTTAACGTTAAAAGAATATATAAATGTCTCAAAGCTGTTTACAAAAGCCACTGGAACTCTACTGAGCGGCTGTAGAACTTCTCTAATATTGCTGGTGTCATTAGGTGCCCTTGCTTTTGGTAAACCAGATGTATTGCCACTTAATCGATACAAATCTAGGTGTTGATATAATTTCGTCCGTTCTCTACGACATCATCCAGTATCTTGTTTAGATAACTTTTAATATCTTCCTTCTCACATGTATAAGTATAAGACCGAATCATTTATTTTCCTTTTGGCTCTGCTATGCTTACGTTTGAAGTTTTATATCAGAAAATATTCTGACAACAGAATGATAAATATCACCCTGAAATGGATTTCATCTGTTCAGAACGGCCCTAAGATATTAAATATACTGAAATTTCTTAACAATAGAAATATTTAAATTTAATACTATTTGCCATTTTAAAAAACGTCACATCGCGCCTGTACGAGTATTTTCCTGAAGATGGAGACGGAAGAGTCTAGTACATTCTCACGTTTCCTACCGCGGAATAAGTGGCGAGCCTATTGCCATAAGCCGGACACAAGTGCAGACTCCAAGCTACTACTTGTAAATTAAAGTTAGAAATACCCAATAGCAGCCGACTCGGAGAACAAATCCAGGATTTCTAATTGAGCTATGGCGTTTGCAACGACTTGATCTGAGGCAGTCATCAGTTTACGTAGACCTACTAAATCTTTGTTAATATCCTTCGCAGACCCACCTTGTCCTTAGCAACTCTTCCTGGCAGGCACACGAATAACGAGGCAGTCATATTATGAAAAATATACACAAAAATCCACATTTTAATTAAGCACTTGGTATTAAACAATTAATTAAAATTAGGACTTGCATATGTAAAATACGTTGAAATTAGATTTCTGGTGATCAACTTGTGTGATAGAAACTGAAGCACAAACCTGGCTTGGGAAGAGATATGTGTAACAATGAATTGGGACAGGCAGATAAGGATAGTAATGTTTAAAACTAACATATCATAACATAGCCAATTTATTCTGTGCTTGTCGCGCTGCCGCTGCGGAACTCTGGACTGAAAGTTTTACAGGCTCCAAAATTAATCATAATTATTATATAACAAAATATAACTCATAATATAAATCTTTAATCTGACAAATTGAATTATCCACAAAACTCCAAGACAAAGTTTTATTGCCCGTAATCAACTCCGTAAGGTTCCTCGCGCAAAATTAACTTCAAGTTTACTCAATCATCTTTTGACAAATAGCGCTAGAAAAAAAACACTAATTTTCAAATTTCTCATTCCACCGCCCATTTTTTACGTAGAAGCCATTACAATGTAATTGGCGACTAACATTAATTTCAGCGGTAATGAAATTTGTCACTTTGCAATCTGGTTGTACAATGAGAAGTAGGTACTTTCTTCATTAGATTTATCACCAACTAATCAGGCCAGCGATCAGTACTCAACTAAAAACGTGTATCAAGTATATTATAATTAGCATCTATATGACATTATTGAAATAAAAATATGTAACAATATATTGACTCCATTGCAATTAACATACTCTATAGTTAACAACTGTGGACGCGATTAGCCCAGAATGGAAGATTGTTACAAGCAAAATTTCTCAAGCTTTTTCATACTGTAGAAAGCAATTTGAATTATCTTTGTTATCCTTGTCGATATTCCTTAAAGCAGTTGGAATATTGCAAAAGATGAATTAAGTAACCAGTAGAAGAACGAAGTATTTCAGCAGTGCCTACTACTGAAATGATCAATCAATCACATACCTACATACATATGTACATATGTAGATATGATCACGCCAGTTTCCTATAAGGGTATGCAAAGATTGCGAATTTCCACTTGGTAATGTTTTGTGAGACGTCTTTCACCTCTTATTCTTTCTCTACATCTATTAAACACGTCATACATGATCATCTATTGAAAAACCTTTTGAGTTGGCCTTCTTTTAAGACATCTCCTATTCAATCCAAGTATGTAAGTATGTTTAGGTCTACCTCTTCTGACTATACTATGTACACTTAATTTATTAAATATAATAATTATTATAATTTTAAAATACTCTCACAGTCTTAGTCCCCAATTAGTGTGCCCCAGATCGCATTTATAATAGAGACACGTACAACGAAGAAGACTTATCGCTGAAAAGGTATTTGAATTCTTTATTAATTTTATAGAGTTTCTATTTTCCAATAAATGAATTCCGTTATACTTGTAGACTGTTCATAATTTCATAATAATCATAACAAAATAAACATCACATAACAAAATAACCAACACATAAAATCAACAATTTTGTTACGTGCTGAATTTTAGAAGATACGCGTATAGCCAAAATTACATTTGAGCGTCACCAAGTGATACCCGTAAATTGAATATTGACACAGTTAAAAGGTAATCGTAAGGTATTTACTTTCCTTGGGAAAGCAAATAAATTATTATACCTTAGCTAAAAAAAATATCCATCAATAGGTGTTTCGCGTCATCAATTTCTTAAAATATGTAGGAACATGTAAAGATGAACAATGATTAGTTCGTCAGTTTATCATGTTTGTAGTGTATTCCAAATTTACAATACTTTGTATTTTAAATTTATGAATGACGTCATAATATTTGGTAAGTGTTTTGTTGGAAGAGATGATTTTGTTAAAGTAGTTTATTGACTGCCTCGTTGGTCGAGTGGTTGCAAGTGCGACAGCCGACCGGGAGGGTCCAGGTTTTAATCCCGGCTCGGGTACTATTGGATTTCTCTAATTCAGAATTTCTGGTACTGACTCGGAGTCTAGATCTGTGCCCGGTGTATTACAATAGGTTCACCACCCATTCCATAGGTCGTAAACGTAACTGGTGAAAAATCGGAGTGTACTACACTCCTCTGCGAACCCATTCGGGTATTTTTACAGGCATGATGTTACGTTTTATGAAGTTTTTAGGTTAGTTAAAAGATTTGTGAGTTAATTAGGATATTCTCTTACAAATGGCATTCGGTGTCCCAACCTAACCCCACAAGAGCTGGTGTGACGATACAATAGTAATAATAATTATCTTAGAAATTGGATATGTATTTATGACAAGCTTTACTTATTTCATATCCGTTCATTTTAATCTTCCGTTAGGAACCCAGCGTTTGTATTTATTAATATCAGCCTCACTGCAAGGCCCTTTCGGTCACAACCTTCACGTAAATATCGAAAGTACAAACTGTTACATTCAGGAAATCGACTATTTGGCCCCAATTCACCTGTCAATATCCGCGACTGAGCCGGCTCATTGGTAATTTTATGTCCCCCATCACTACAAGTTTAGTCATTTAGCTTGTAGAGTGCTGGACTTTATTGAGCTGAGCTGAGCTGTATTTACCGCTGGTTTTTATTATTTCATTGATTTATATCATTAGAATGTACAATAAAAATTGTTACTGTTAAATGAACGTAATCACGCCTGTAATCCTTAAAGAGGTAGGCAGATGAGTATAATTATACACTGCAACGTTTCACCATTTACGATAAGTATCCCGCCATAATAGGTGAGACTATTGGACTGAAAGGACTAAGCCCAGTAGTAGTTGATTAGGAATATTAACGACTGAAGGAGATGTTAGTAACCCTTAACTGGAGTCCTACCAGCTCTAGGAATTTTAATCCGCAAAAAACTACGTATGTCGTATAATGCCTTCTTTCTTTTTCCTAGTTTCTCATCTTAACATACCTGCTTAGTAAATTATTGCAAATATAACCAAACTTAAATAAGCTATACGACTTCAATATGAAATTGAGAATCGATTTCAAACACTTTAACATGTTTCCTAACTATTGCGGAACATTTCCAATTCCAGTTGCACAAACACCTACATGATATATACAGATTTAGGAAGCAACGAGTAAATGTGAATAAATTTAAAACCTGTTATTAATCTGTATCTCATGGGATTTTTAAACCAGTGTACATGTATAAAGAGAGGGATGAATGTAGATTACTTACATCAGGTGTTTAAGGATAGGGAAATTTATCACTCTGTGTTCACTGCCTACCTTGGAACTTGAGGTGACGCTAGAACCATAATAGACATATATATAGCCTTGAATATACATACTTTTGTACAGAAGTACAAGATTACCAAAAAGCCAGTATGGATACTTAGTTTTTCAATGAGATATTTATCTGACTAGAATTAAAATCTAGAATATTAGTTGCGACGGATAGATTTAGATTTATAGACATTTATTCTCAAAAAAGACACATAAGTCACTTACATGAGAACACATGGAAAATAAAGATAAGGATACAAGTTCGTAAGATAAGATAAGGATCGACTGTACAACCATTGTATCTATCGCCCTGTTTTACGATTTTGACAATACGATTCGCCGAATAATCTTTAAACAAAATACATAGGTATAGGTCTATAGGTATTACAGAGTTCCATATACTAAATACATTTTAATATATACTCATTTTAGTACTTTACTAATATCTATTATATTAGGGCCAAGTATATAACGGAGGAACTGCTGTGATATATCATAAACATTTGGCTCGGACACACAGACCGCAGAACGCTGTATAAAATATAAATTGCCATTTATAACAGCAAACTGGAAACTTTCGGTCTGAATATTCCCAAATTAAGAAACTTTAATATTCAGCTTTCTGAGGTATGAATATATATTTAATACTTTTCAATGTCAGCATCAAATTGCTCATGTGTTTTTTATGTGTATTATTGTACATATGTATGTGTTTATCAAAAGCCATTTAGAACGCTAAACGTAGCACATCTCTTCACTACAGATGTGGAGTGTGGTTAGGTGGATAACATATCGCACATACTTTAATTGAACATAAAAGCACGTACGCAAACACCTACAGATAAACAAACACTCAGACAAACACGAACGCGCACACGAACACGCTCACGAACACCAATACGCAGGCAGTCACATACATACATACACACATTCACGTGAACTACACAAGAAACACATTTATATGTACGTGTGTATGTTGCGCGTCTCTCTCCGCGCTATTTAAAGTTCATCAAAACTTTATCATAAAGCCATATAATAACAGACATAGGTAATTTGAATATTTCATTATAGATACAGACCGGAGAATTATTAGTTCCACAAACTGGCAGCCTGCTCTCCGAATAGTTCTCAGATTAAACAATCTTCGAATCGTAACAACTTTCTCGAGTGATGTCAAACTAAACAATTGATGAATTGAACTTTAACTTCATCGGTATTACGACTCCTGTACATACAAATGTAATTGAATTTGTGGTTCAGAGCCTCGGGCCGACGG
Organism: Parelbella ahira ahira; assembly: GCA_018244795.1. Lineage (NCBI taxonomy): Eukaryota > Metazoa > Arthropoda > Insecta > Lepidoptera > Hesperiidae > Parelbella > Parelbella ahira. Next base: position 4,726 of record DWME01002678.1, on the reverse strand, counting down.
TTTATCGTTCTATGATGATAGATACGAATTAGAGGTCTTTACTAAATTGTTTATGGCTTGATCGTCATTCAAAGCACTCCAGTAGTCTACACTTTTTATCTACTCCAATTCAATCCCATCCAATCGTGTCGTGTCTCGCTACTGCTAAATATTAGGCTCTCTTTTGCTGTGCCGCATTCTTCGGTCCTGCGCTGTTCGAATCAAACCATACAAAGTTCCTCGTATTAAAAAATACATTTTGATAAACATTTCAAAGATCAAAGCTCCAACGAATCCTGTAGCAATCCTGGCCATTTTCGTAAGCATCCAGTACGATAAATTCGTATAGATATTGGTAGAATGGATTATAATAAATAATTGTAAAAATAATCAATAAAAAGCATAACAATATAGTTTTATATAGAACAATATTTTCTCATAAGAAATGTTATCATTTTCTGTATTTTTGATATAGGTTAAACAAAACAATTAATACTAAAGATAGATATTACGTAAACATCTTTGTATTAATAGGTCAACAATTTTAACGGAAGAAAGCGTACGAATATTAATCTGTAAAATATCCTCTCGGCAAAAGCGGCTTGTCTCAAAATGGCCCCGAGGCATCCAAGTATTATGTACATTACAGCACTTTTGAATGCCTCGACTAAAAGTTTCGAGGACACTCGTATACTCCTGTTACATCGCGTTACATTATAATAACTATTTAATATTTTAATATGTTACGGAACTAATGAATCGTAACGTAATTGAATTGATAACTTCAATTACCGTAAAAAAAAATATGATTTAATACCAATTGTAAAATAACTATCCGTATAAAATGTTTATATTTATGAACAAATCGGTAGTATCGGTCCTGTAATCTGCTGGCTAATTTAATGACTAGTTAAATGAGACGCCTGCATAATGAAATAGGACAATGTATAATGAAATTAGACATTTCACATTAAACATAACTTATTGCAGATGGTGTAACTACATCAGCATTCGTGTAAATAACAACTCACAACGTTCAACGTAGGAAAGTTCATCAATAAATTGCTCTGGTTGCGGTATTTCGACGAGCATCAAAAACTCATTCAACAAAGTGCACTATAACCTAATCTCTGCAACACACAGTGTAACGCCTACAGTGATATTTCATTCATCTCCAAGCGTGTTACATTTTATCCGCAGTATAAACTTTGCTATTTACGTACATAGGACAGATCGTTCGTCCATGGGAGTCTACTACACTCCTCTGCCTACACCTTCGGAATTACAGGCGTGATATGCTAATTAATTCGTAATTCGCTAATGATGGTACACTCAAATATTATGCAAAATACGATTTATAAACGCAAATTCAATTGAGCCGCGGGTGTATACCATGTATGTACGTATATTATAAAAAGAATTTACAGATACGAACAGACTCAGTTGAAGAACCCTTTCTGAGCGGGAGTTACGGCCAATCGGAGCAATATGGCGGCGCCTACTGTGCACCCTCGTTGTGTAAATAAAAAACTTTTATAGACGCAAGTGGCGAACTCCTTTACGGGTGCCGCTTCATCTTGAGAGATCTTGTAAGACATTTTTATCTGAAACTTGGAAGATTGCGTTCGATTCAGTGGATTGAATCAGAGGTTTTATAGAAACAAAATATATGATGGGTGTTTACAAAATAGTTATTAAAATAAAACAAAATATAAAAGAATATGTAATGATTTTTTTAAATATGCGTGAATAAACTCCCATTTAGATCCAATGTCTTATGTAACATCACGCCTATAATCCCCGAAGGAGGAGGCAGACGAATTTAGTAGACTCCCATATTTCAATAGTTACGTTTTCGTCCCATGGATTAGGTGGTAAGTCTATTGCCATACACCGGGCACAGATCCTGATTCTGAGGAACTACTAGAAATGAATACTAACTACTAACGGTACCCGATCTGGGATCGGAATCCAGGACCTCGGAATCGGTAGTCCCGCTTTACGACAACTGGACTAATGAGAAAGTCGTAAGTCGGCATTAGTTTTGAAAACTAGAAAATTAGTAGAGTCGCCTTAAGTCTTAATGTTTATTTGCTACAATGTTGAAATCCGACCATACTGCTATGTGCAAATAACAGGAAAAAAGCTACCATTTGACAACCACTAAAAGAGTTATAAAAGTTTGACATACCTAGCTCATTTTTTAACAAAATGTGAATTTCATTGTTTAAACATGAAATCCTCTGAATAATGATCCCGAAAGATAAACAGAAAATGGTCGTTTTGAATTACTTGATGACAAAGTACATTAATAATAGCTAGTAATAAGCTGACTGGCCGGACACATTAGTTGTCTGGCGACGCGCCTGTTAAAATAAGATAGCAATAATTTACTGCAGCGAAATATTATTTATTAAGCACGATATTTTTGTGAATCACAAGTTTTCATTTTAATCGTCACGTGTTTGTTTAAACAGAGCCAACCTATTTTTATATGCAGTCTTTTATAATATCTCATGTTCATTTTGAAATTATGAGACATTTTCCACCTGTTATTTGTCTGTGGGATGGTTATCGTCAATACAATTACAATAACGTAGAATTTTACCTTTTACCTACTGACGTAACAAAGAAGATTTCGAATGAACTGGCTGTTCATAGACGGCTCGGCAGTGTCTGAAATATATTTAGCTCCTAAAATGATAAACAATAAACTTAATAAACTTACTTATCTTGAGAATCAATTTATTTCATAGAAAATAGGATAAGTAATACGAATAATATTTGTATAACCTTAAGTCACAAATAACTTGCATATTTATTAACTACTGCTTCAAAATAAAATTGTTCCTGCACAAATGATAGGCAAGAATCGATTTTACAAAATTCAGATCAATTTAATGTACGCCTAGCAATAATTGTAAAGTATTGTTTTATAAAACGATAACTGATTAAATTACAATACAATCAACTAATAATAACAATCATGTCTCCAAAATTTCAGATACAGTAACAGCGATAATGAAGAATGCTAAGCTTTCACGTATTCATCCATCAACCATCGCCGTTACAAATCACAGAACATAACATGTACTTACATACAGGTCTAATATCGCCAAACCAAAGCCGCTCAAACGATCAACGCGTACACATCTGAATAATTCATAGCAATTACCATTAATGTAATAATGGACTCGCGAGAGTTAGCTCTTCGTATAACACACAGTACTGGTGTAAACCAGTTACAAACTATTATGTGTCGTGTTCCAATCACAAAATAAATTGCAACACTACATTTATTATGCTATCGGGTATTTTATTAAATATTAAAGAAAATTTAGCTATTAGTGCATTCATACCCGAGCCCCCTGATGTTCAGTCAACAGCTGTTGAAAAATTTTATTATCCAGCCGCAAATATTTGTAATATACATATATTAGTGGGTTTTTTAAATACGAGTTACATCCTCGGGTTCAACCGTCTATTGCAAAGTTCTGTGGATACGGGTCCTATGACACACTTCTGATCAAATAAGGTAAATAATGTTGTTGAAATTGTATATTTCTCAGTATGATGGTAAAAAAATCATTGATAATCTAGTTACATTAATGTAGCACATTATTTGTTATTAATCTAGGTCAATGCATTCGTCTTTCCCTTGCTAAGCGAAAACCAGGATATAACAGTAGAATGATAAAAATTTAAATGATGATAAGCATGATAATAAGTATATAAAATCAGAAACAATGTTTTAAGTTATTTAACACATATTTTATCTTCTATAGCCATTAATCATAATCACTCAACGTATATCAGTCCACTGCTATACATGGGCCTCTCCAATAACACACCACTGATCTTAGCTATTAATACTTTATCGTAATCACGATACATCTAGCATTTAGTCAGTGATTATTTTGTGCCATTAACTCGAAACACAACGGAATAATTCATGCGACGATTAGTCGATTTCAGTTGAATGTTCGGCCCTCGCTCGTCGTTGATTAAACACTGTTTAACTTTACCGCTAAATAATTACTCGTCGCTTACGGAATTACAATTACATTTATGAGTAATTCATTTATGAGTTGGTTTAATTGGTAATTAAATTATGCAATAATGGAATTTTCAACGATGTACCAATGTAGAGGAAATTAATACCAAAAGCTGTATTTATATTAAATATTAAATAATTTCAATGCAGCTTAATATATATAAAGCAAAAAATAAGTACCTACTCGACAAATAAGCTATACAAACCATATGTTTCACTGTTTCGTTTACATTAACGTACTGATAAATAATCATATAAATTGTTGTAAAGAAAGTATAATAAAAATGTCTGTATGTAGATGTGCTAATTTATCACATATAATAAATGTAGGAATTTATTTATTGTTGTTTTATATGGTAATAAAATCATAAAACAAATATAGTGTTTTACAGGCATTTATTGGTATTTACAGGGACAACAAAATATATTAAGATCTCATCAGTAGTAGCGGGCGTAGGGGGCAGCGTATCCGAAAGCGCCGAACCGGCCGTAGTTGTAGCCTAAGGGAGCGGCGTACGGAGCAGCGTAGGGCGCGACGTAGGATGCGGCGTAGGGCGCAGCGTAGGGCGCAGCGTAGGGCGCGGCGTAGGACGCGGCGTAGGGCGCAGCGACCAATGCAGGGTCCTTGCGCACCACGGCGTTGAATCCGCCGGCGCCGGCCGCGTAGTCCACCGTGCGGCGCGTACCGTCAGA
>DWME01002677.1:0-20171 GCA_018244795.1 Parelbella ahira ahira | reverse complement strand
GGGCAGTTGACCCCCTGAGACTGCCCGGGTAAAGAGGGGAGCCTCGAGGCCCGTAGACTTGTATCCCTAGCGGCGATTATCCGCCGCGGAGTACGAACGACCGCTGCTGCAGCTGCTGGTAGACCATGTGTTACGAAGTTTCAACAGCCTATTAAATAAATACCTAAAATAAATACCTTCTAATACCTACTTACTCTTCGGAAACTTCTCTTAAATTTTATTTGTAGTCCAATCAACACTTCATTCAGGAATGTACTACAGTACTTAGCTTACCTCTTCACGGATTACAGGCGTGATGTTACGTAGTTCAATCAGAGTTACATATAAACGTATGATCGAGGAAGCTCTTGTAAAATATAAGTATATTAGAGACATACAAAATTTATATAGGTAAGTGAATATTGAACTTCTCGTGGGCTGTCCTTAGAAATAACCTGACGGTTATAATACACAGATCGTAGGTCGCAGTATCATACATGTGCGGAATTTCAGTGAAAGCCGAGAAAGTATATATTTATTTATTAAATCATTCTCATGATTAACAGCCTATCTCAGTCCACTATTGGACATCGGTCTCCGCCATCTCGTTTTAGTGTAAATTATTAAATTTTATATATTAAATGAACGTGTCAAATTATCTTTCAAAGGGTGGCAAATGAGCATGAAAGTAACTTGACGTTATGTGATAATTGCAAATCTATGACACTTTTATCAAATCAATAATAGATCCATTTTAAAGATCAATCTTAGATTCCTTGATAGAACTGACGAGTAAAAGAACTTCATAATCTAAGTGCCTGCATGTGTTTTTCAATGTTTGAACGCAACCATTAAACATTACTTGGCTTGGTAAAGCAGACATTACACATATTAAAAGTGTCTTTTGAATAAGCAAACTATTAGTTATATCCCACAGCTGGGAACAAATTTCCAGAACTTTGAGAGTAAAACAGCGTTAACAATAATATCATAATAATTTTCTTCACACGATCTATTCTTTATACACGAATATTTATATTATAAGTCATATCAGGTAGGACTAGTATCAATACAGAACGGAGTAATTTGTTTCCCTAAGAATATAAATTAATGACATCCCTAACCAAAATGGACAGAATCATTCACGAATGAATGGTAACTACAAAAAAATATAATAGTTATCACAATATATTGGCTACCGCAATCCCGCATTCTGGTATAAGTAACAAATGTGTTACCGACATGTGATCAGTGGTATATGAAGCCTAATACGCGGCAGCAATAATTTCAATATGCTAATGAAAAAGAAGATTGTTCAAATAACAAACCAAGTTTTAGACTTTTAGTTTCCGTTAATTATAATAATTACATACGACAATGATCACATCAAGTATGACCTTGGCCGGTTGGAGAAATATAAGAATTACGTATGAAAATACATCAATGACATTCCCAATGACGATGGGCGTAACGCCTGAGAATGGACGACGCCAGCGAAAATTACGATTTTGTTTTGTATCACTTCGCACCCTTATAAAGGTTTTTAGCACATTCGTATGTAAATTTGGCAATTTCGTTAAGTACAGCGACGTTTCGCGAGAAATTCGCCGGAATGAAAAAGCCAGTGTTTTATTCACAAGATTCGGTAACTGTATTGGGCGGTATCTATCTATTTTTTCTCCTGAATTACTTATTCCCTGAATGATTCGAGGTCAAAGTTTATAATTGTGGGGCTCATCAGTTTTTTCGTTCCTTTTTCCTTCTTGGTGATTGGACCTTTGTGTTTTTTATGTAGGTAAACCTAATTTTAATAGTATCTTCATATTTTCATTTTGTTCTCTTCTCCACAACAAAGGATATTCCTTAGTCATCTATGGTTAAATACTTGTTTCTTACATATATTCCCAGTTTGCTAGACCTGTTAACTAATCACTTTAAATGTCGTTAATCCAAGGTAGTTAACCTTGGATTCTTCTCAATTAGTTTTCTTTTTTTAAATTGTACTATAGTTATATTGTGCAAAATTTCATGTTTTAGAGAAAAATCGAACTGATACAATCAATTCATAAGATCACTATATTCTGATCCCGAAGAGGAAAAGTCTTAAAAAATATCTCGAACCAGTTCTACTACTCTACATGTCAGCCGTCAATCTAAGTAATTGATGTATCTGTATAGCAGAGAAGAATAAACATCTCCCAAAGCTGGCAAATATTCCAACGCTACAGCGGAAACCCACATAATTAAACACCTCCAACATCCCAAAAGCTTCCAGCAGACAGGATAAACTAACTGGTCTATCCGATATCCACATCAATTCTCGTTCGAGCATGTTTACAACAAAATAAATTCAAATCAAAGCATCTGAACAAAATAATAGTAATCATATATCTAACATCAATATGATGACGTTTGTCATGTCCACTGAAGCGCTAACCATTGTAAACCAAATCAAATAACCAGTGGTGCGTTAGATAATGTTGTTATTATTATTACGAATGGGCCTCTTATTTTCGGACAGCCCGTACAAAAATAAGAATTCGATTGGATATAAGTTTGTTTTTTTTTCCTTAGGAGGGCTTGTAATCTACGTATGTATCAAGTTTCTCAAGCTGCTAACGCCGGTGTTTCATTCGTGGGAGTCTTGTTAACTGAAAATTATGAAGCTGTTATAAAAGGTTGCGAAAAACTGTCTCAGTGCAAAAAAAAACGGTTCGAAAACGGCGACAGCTGTGGGTCAGTATTTCAAAAAATACAAATTCGAACTAGTACACAGTTCATAATAACAGCGTATTAAGAAAACCCCTATCAAAAGACAAACAGAAATTTACTTGGAACACACGTCGAAGTTTTCTTTGCAATTTCCTAGCATATTGAAATAACATTTAACAATTTTTGTTCGTGCGTGTTCGGCTTTTGTTGGGACACTTTCGTCAAATATGTGACGAACAAAATAAGAAACGTATTAACGCACTGCCTGGTAGTGACAGGATTTTTACATAGAGCATGTGTAGGAAAAAAGGATTAAATTTATATGGTAGTATTAACATAACGCCTGTATCTCCCCGAAGAGGTAGGAGATGTAATATGACCACACTTTTCACCAGCGACGCTATACGTTCGTAGTGTCTATTTCCATTTACCGAGTCCAAATCCAAACTCCGAGTCACTACTAGGAATGTCAATTTAAAAAAACCTAATAGTACACGACCCGGGGGTCGCATCCAGGATCTCTGTACTAGCAGTCGTCTTGCAACCGACAGGTTTCAACATCGCTAACGCTATCGAACTATATTTTCATTAATAGGCTCCAATTGTCTAGATTCTTATACATACATATATTCATGCCAGATCCTTTACTATAAATGCAGACAGTACGCAGTGCCAAGTTTCTCTATCCTTGCAGACCTACCGTTCCGTCTGCTTCTTCCACATTCCCCACTCTCTTCATACATGTACGTCTGTTTCGGAGACTTCTAACTCCCCATCAGTCAGAATTATACATTTCTATATTTCTTTATAATCTAATTGACTGTTTTGTTGGCCGAGTGGTTGCAAGCGCGACTGCCGATCGGGTGGTCCTAGGTTCAAATGTTGTGTCGGGTAGTATTGGATTTTTCGAATTTAAAATTCCTAGTAGTGACTTGGAGTTTGAATCTGTGCCCGGTGTATGGCAATAGGCCCACCACCTATTCCATGAGACTTAAACCTAACTAGTGAAACATAGGAGTGTTGTATACTTCTCTGCCTACCTCTTCGGTGATTACGGGAGGGATGTAACGTTTGTTATGTTTTTTCTTTGTAATCTAATCTGTGCCTGATTTAATTATCGCAGTGGCTTATTCCAGCTTATCCTATTGTAAAATACTGAAAACGTCTTCAATTAAGCTCCGGCTCGTCATACGCCCCTGTTATATTTTATGACGGTGCAAAATGCCTTGTCATTTTCACGCGTTGTTGTGTACAGGGTGCCTGTACACTTGTGAACAAAAGTGTTAGTTTAGTGATAAAATTATCCGCAAGAAATTAAATAGACTTTCGTATATATCGTATCGTATAAATGTATCAATCATCGAAAAATTTCGTTCTGCAATACAACAAGCGTTGCAGGTTATTGAAATTTAATTTCACCAGTATATAAGTTTGGACTATTGCATTTAAAAAACTTCAATACTCACAAAACCCAATAAAACTACTTATACGCGCATCTTGTCTTTAACCGATAATTTTTTTTCATTTCTAACTAGCTGTGCCCGCGACTTTGTTCAGGACAGTAGTTTAAACAGTACTTGGACATTGCAACATTACATTATTTTAAAATTCTAAAATGAAAGTGGCCAAAGTTACTCCTTATTACTTAAGCTTTTTGCCAGTAAAAGTCTTGTCAAAATTTATAAAGCCGTTCCAGAGGTTAGCCGGAACGAACAGATAGACAGACTGACAAAATTAAAAAAAATTTCATTTTGGTATATGTACCGTGTATATTACATATACATTTAGTAAAAAGCGGTTATTTTAATATTATAAACATACACTCCAATTTTATTTATCCGTATAGATACCCGCACCAAGTATACTTGTGAATTGATATTTATTAGTTTATTTTCTCATATAAGTGACGATTGTCTTCATGAGAATGATAATTTCTGAAAACCGTTTGATATTAATGTGATTAAATCATATTTGGTTCTTGTGGTCCTGTTTTCGTTACTAGAAAAAGAAAATATGGAAAACGTTGGTATATAAATGTAACATACATTATAATTAGTTATATAGTCCTAAAATATAATATTTCAATGTCCCTTTATTAAATAAGTATAAAAACATTTTAAAACTAACCACTTTTTAACACAACTGTGCACAGTTACCACGCCTCGAGTATGACGGATGCTCAACGAGATTTAAAGCTTTAAAAGGATAATGATATAAGAGGCAGATTCTCTTGTTGTATGTCTGACGCAAGGAGTATGAATTAGCGTTTTGATGACACTGATTTTATATATAGGTAAACAGCTCCTTAGTATATCAAAATTTATTATATTAAGAGTATAAAATTTCATTAAATTACCAACACTACACATATTTCTCTCTGTGTCTAAATTGTTACTTTAAAATTGTATTTTAATCTGAAACCATCTCAGATTTTAACAGTAGCAACGCGTTGCGACCAACTTCGAATAGCACAGAAACTAACAGATATTAACTGCAAACATGCTAACAGATTTTAACACTAAACATTAATCTAACCAATAGTTTCTACTAAGCGGACTTATTAACCTTACCAGACCTGCACCCACAGCCTTGTTCGAGATGGGATGCATATGACGTCATTCACAGACATCAGCGAGGGCAGATGTTAGTCACTTTGTTGACAGCAGCAACCACTTGTTACTGCTAGAGTAATGTGAAAATTTGTCAATAAAAGTCTTACATTAGTTTGTATTTCGAACGACTCTTAACGGAACGGAAATAAACACAAATGTTCTGTATTTGTTCAAAATTATTTTTAATATTAATTTAAACTTTCAATAGTTGCGACAAATAACATAATAATATCAAGAGACGTGTACACGCAAAGTCCATTTACTACAACACAATACAATTCAGAAAGCGCTTTTATTATATGCATTACTAGCTGTGTCCGCGACTTCGTTCGTGTGGAATTTAATAAAAAAGTTATTGTTCAGTTATTGCGCAGTAGTGGCATGCGCGTGGGCTGCGCGCGGTACTGAACAGCAACATTACCTTATTTTATAATTCTAAAATGCTAAAATGTAAGTAGCCTTAGTTACTCCTTATTACATCAGCTATCTGCCAGTGAAAGTCTAGTCAAAATCGCTCCAGCCGTTCCAGAGATTAGCAGGAACAAATACACAGACAGACAGACAAAAATTTTAGAAAATGTTACTTTGGTATATATACCGTGTATACATACATATGCATTTAGTAAAAAGCGATTATTTTAATATTCCAAACAGACACTCCAATTTTATTTATTAGTATAGATAAGACGGCTGATAAACTACATACTTATATAAATTGCTAAATACATACCTATTTATACGAATAAAACACCCAGATAGAAAACAAATACTCCTGCTAAATACACAATTTTCGTTCTAGGTAGAAATCAAACCTACAACCTCCGAATGTCTAGAGGGAGTCATTAAGTAAAAAAGCCAAAACTTACTTAGAATCGATAACCGTTATTATTGTAACGCCGCGCGTAAATCTTGTTTAATAAGCTTCACATTTAATAAAATTAACATTGAGAAATTGTACACAAGTTTTATAGGTTTACACGCGAATGAAATACTGGGTGACATCACTATAAATCGGATTGTGGATTAGTTCTTTACTGGTGAATAATTGGTTACTTAAAAAAACAAATTTTATATATTATACATACGACGCATATGTATTACTAAATTTATATATTTTCTACATCTAAAGGTTGTTTTAAAGACCGTTATTTGTCCTAATTAAGTGTTTTTTGTAAAAGATGACAAATGAATATGCAATGATGCGAAGCGCTGCTGAAGATGTAAATTTCAGAGCGAACACTAATTGAACCACTTAAAATCAAAATTTGTCTTCTAGAAGCGAGTTTGTTATTTGGCAACTAATTGGTAACATTCTCAATCATGACTGTGCACTGTGCAAGCAACTAAAAACTAACTAAACTGGTAACTAATCGTATTTGAGCTTTAATTGGACAATTAGATGAATCTGCGGTACTATTAGAGTTATGCGACCAAGAAACGAATGTGATTTCAACAGATTTGTGAACTAAAGTTGTTATAACTTTGTTAGTATGTGGAATTGGACAGCTTAGACTTCCTATAATTTGGATTTGCCAAACGATACGTACTATGATAACTGATGTAGCGCTCAAAGATATAATCATTATGTTCTTGCTGCATCAATCGTTATCGCTGGTGCATAACAGCAATGTTCGCGCTGTTGCAAATTTTAGATGTTAGATTATACTACATACATATCTAGTAGTACTTTATACTTGCATTGTAATATAGATTTATGTACATATGTTACTTATTAAACTAGTGGATGGTTTTGTTAGAAATTAAAGTCAGTCCGTACCTTTAAGGGCTACCTTTTTTATGGGTGGTAACTGCCAAAAAGATACCCGACCCGGTTGTAAAGTCGGGACTCGGAGGGTTTTTACATACTAAATCGCTACACTTTGACGCAATTAGGTAGGATTAATTGGAGTTGTAATCGCCATCTCATTACCGTCTCATTTTTGGGCATAAGTCTTATGTCTGAATAAGAGTAACTTTGTAAAGCTGGAAAAACGAGAGAGAGCAGGTTTTACAGGCCTTAGAGAACGACATTTAGGATTCAGTGTTGAAATTTTTTTCAGGACATTTTTTATCAGCATTATACAAGCAGTACACGATCATCATCACTGTCCTATTCCAAAACATTGGCCACCCTATCGCTCAGTTGTAACGTTTCCTGTCGCAGCGGGTCTATCTTTCGTGATAAGCCCTTAAGACTCTGCGTCAGTAAAATTGCCGCAGTCAAACTTTGTATAGAAAGTTCCTTTCACAGTTCTTGATATAGAACGGACAAGACAGTATTCTTTATATCTATATATCTATCCTAGAGGATCATGTATGTGATATAAAATACAATAAATCAATATTGGTAGGGGTAGTAGATAGAATAGTAATTATTATACAGGAACAATGTACTCTAATAAATTCTAATGAAAATTCAACATTTTGACTCCACGAAAATTTCATTACGTCTATCAAATCAAGGACTATATTGACGGAAATTTATTGGCTTTAGTTAGCCTTGCGCACTCTATAAATACAAATGGGATAGACCGCAGGAAAAAATCAGGGGGGTAAAGGAGGTTCTATGATTAAATCAATCTGACTTTTTTTTTAAATTATTATTATATATTTTCGAAGAGAATTCGTAAGGGTTTTTATCATTACTCCCAGCGAGCAAGATATTTACGTCATTCATTGTCAAGTTTTTAATGTTTACTTTCATTGTTGACATGACTTCTTAGATTACGTTTGCATTGATGGAAAAATAAACACAACATCACGCCTGTAAATCCCGAAAGCGTAGGCAGAGGACTGTAGAACATTCCCACGATTCACCAGTTACATTTACGAGTAGGTATGTACTATGTAGGTACATCCCACAATGGAATAGGTGGTGAACCTATTGCTGTACACCAGGCACAGATCCAGCCCAAGTCACTACTAGAAACTAGTTGCTTGACGAAACTAGTTACTTGAGGAAACTAGTTAGTTATTTGACGAAACTAGATACTTGTTAACCACGATAACAATAACTCTATGAATCTGTAAAAGTTGCGTCGCTTTGCGCTTATTTTCCCTTAGCATATTATTCGTGGTACAAACTGTGTTACATTTTGAATAATATGCAATTTGCTCTGCCGATTTTAGTCATTTAATTTGTAATCTGTCGATTGCCAGGATTATTGTGTGAACTGGGATATTATTTAACTCATGTTTAATTAACATTAATATTATTTAACAATCACAGTATTATCACGTTATCACAAGTTTTTTTTATGTCACTTGCGATATTAGTTATTTACGATATTTTTATATTCTTTTGTTCCATTAACGAATTTATAATATTATTTCATACGGAGCTTAAGCTTAGGTACTGCGATGTGCGATTAAATTTGTTCTTAAATTCTTCTTATATGTAGTTTTATCTCAAACTGATATCCATCGGACACTAATATTACATTTATGATTAAAAAATTACATTAAGAATTACGGGGAACTGCCCAAAAACATTCAGCCCGCTGAAAAATTATGAGGTCACCGGCTTAGTCTCCAAGGTATTCTAATTTTAAAAGTAGTATTTTTTATATGCAGTCAGTGATAAAAGTGTCATGATTCATAATTATGAAATTCTTCTGGTTCAGGGTTTTTTAATGTACAGTTAAGAAAAAAAGTGACAATAAAAAAACATGCTGCTTGTAATAAAACGTATTTTTCAACGGCATTTTACGGTTGAATTGTTTCACAACATTTACTTTTAAATTCCATTATACTTTCATCATGCCGTAAAGAATAGATACAAGCCTATGAAGTAAAACGTAACATCACGCCTGTCATTCCCGAAGAGGTAGGCAGAGGAATGTAGTACACTCCCACGTTTCACCAGTCACGAGTGCGTTTACGTCTCATGGAATAGGGGGTGAGCCTATTATTGCCACAGACCGGGCACAGATCCAGACTCCGAGTCACTACTAGAAATTCTAAATTAGAAAAATCCCATAATACGCGCCCCGGATTTGAACCCAGGAACTCCCGATCGGCAGTCGCGTTTGCAACCACTCCACCAACGAGACAATCTAGTATATGAAGTATTATAATTTAAATATGTTAGACAAGCTGATGATGATTATGAACTAGGTGGGTAAGCAAGTGAGGAAGCACTGCATTGCAGGGTCCATATTCCTGTTAATGCTCCGTTTTGAGGCGAAATACGCCTTGCTAGTGATGCATATGGTGGTGTTAATTAACATATTGTTTGCATGCGCTCAAACAAGCGCTGATGGCCTAGTGGCTTAGAACTTTGCCTCTGTATAAATCTGCACACCTGACACTCTCCACAATATTCTCTAAGAAGTGTTAAATCTGCCAACCCGCACTTATCCAGTTCGTTTAACCATTTTCATTTTGTGAGGAGACCCTTGTCCAAAAGGGTAAAAACAAAAGGGATGACGATGACACAAAATACAACTTTATAAATAACACTATTTACTCAGGTCAGTACAAGATGTTACGCGAGTTAAGACTTCATTAGGGGGCTATTTCCTCAAAATGTCCCCATTAATAACGCGAGAACCCGCTCCTCATCACGTGGTAATTGTTGGTCGACGCATCTCATATGTTTTAGGCGGCTCACACATGGACGACTATACGACTATTATGACAAATATTGGGTGGATGTTATTACGAGGTATAAATTAAGGATTAATTGTTAATATACTGACTATGCCTGTTTCAAGCATGGTAGCACTTTTGGCGTTTTATTTTAAACTTTTTAATTTTGTTTATTTATTCTATTATTTATTTCACTATGTTTATATCTATTTGAACATATTGATTTATTATGTTTTAGTACAGTCCCTTTTTGATACTTTTATGATTTTTTACATCATGCCTCTAAGAAATATATACATAAGAATGTAAATAAATAATATGGAGAAGAGAGCCTGGATGCATTCTGGTTTCGTTAACTCCCCTTATATCAATCGAGATCTTACGATATCGATATGCCGATAATATACAATTTTTGTATTTGAGTAAATACGAAGAATAAAAAGCTATTTACCACAAGTGGATGGGTTAAAAGTAATGAACAGAATGAAAATTTTCTTCAGTCTTTCCTTAAATATAATTCTAAGTTTGATGATTAATACATACAAACAGTTAAACAAATATGGAATGAAGAGAAAGCATAAAATATACGGAATAATTAATGCAGAAAAAGCACATCTGGTATGTAAATATACAAACATTTGGCACTCGGTGATCTTTGCCTACCCCACAAGGGGCCTGGGGCTACGACATAATAATAATACTTGTCAAATATTCCCTTTCAGTTGTTCAAATGTCAAACATAAGTAAAGTTGTGCTTGACGGGCTTGTCAAATATTTTACCCCAGAGAATAATATCGTGTGAGAGCCAAGGCCTATAATAATATGTGGTGATATAGTACATCTACGTTACCCTTGACATCAAAACAGCTACTGAATTAGAGAACTTCAAGTGATTTATTAAATAATAGTTTAGTACTGGGGAGTATATGACACTCCCCTGCCTAGTACTTCGGGAATTACAGACATTAAGTTTTGTTTTCATGCTTAAATATTAAAACCTATATCACATGATAGAGACGGCTAAGTGTGATGTGCTTACTACAAAGATTGGGTAGGTATGTTTATTAGTAACAGAATAGTATATTTTGAAATTCAGATATATTTTAGCTAGACATTTTTTATTACTTAATTTATGTAGACCTTTCATATTTTTATAGATATCTGAATTTCTAGAAACTACAATTCAGGTACATAAAAATATTTACACTATCTACAGTAAAATGGATAGGGTTATAGAAAATAAATATATTTTTTGGACAATAATTCTCATTTCATTATCGTTACCATCATCATCAACCTTCTCATTGTTCTTCGGAGCCTTCTTATCTGGAGGTTCTTAAGCAAAGAGGATAAGGTGACATGTTCAGAGAGGGTGGCGGACTTCGCGTGGCTTAGAGAACAATCTAGAAAACTAAAGAAAAGAGGTCTCCTCGTAGAGGTTCTTGTAGCGATACAGCAAGGGATATTAAACCTCAAAACATAATATTTTTGTGTCGAAATTGTTTCCCTGTACAGTGTCAAAACGATACTGCCAAATGCGAACTGTACACAATAAATATTCTCCCAAATGTGTGGCAAACACTTTTGTCTTACACACTTTCTGCCGAAATATTTTACAAGAATACAACCCATTTTGTTCTTATCTGTAATTAATTTTAAAGTCCTTTCTTTGGATAAGCTCTTGCACTCCGATAAAATTTTAAAATATATTTGACCATGACTTGCTTGTGTCCTATTTGTTTCTGTACATCTATCCATCAGTTTTGGAAGCCCACTGTCGGACATAGACCATTAATCGACGTCACTCCATGCAATCCCGGGTCTTTTTATTCCAGCAGGATCCCACCGCCTCATTAGGATTGTAAAATAGCAATAAATAAATAAATATAAGAAAGTGTTCACTTTATAAACACCCTATATAGTAATGCGGTAAGGCAACACGACACGTCCTAGCCCGGTTAGGATAATGAACGTCGTACTAATAACTTATAGCGTCTTAGGTGTAGGACAGTGACTGATATATACCAGATACAATATGGACTATGTATGTGTGTACAATATATTTATGGATGTATATTTTTAATTTTTTTAGTCTTCATTATTAATCTATCGCTGTTTTTATCGGATTGAGAGTTCCTGGGTTTTGTTCCACGGTCGAACAATGTTGTCTTTTAACTTAGACTTTGTAGTAGTGGCTCGGAGTCAGGATGTGTGCGCGGTGTATGGAAATAGACTCACCACCTGCTATTCAATGTAGGACGTAAACGTAACTTGTGAATATTACGTAACAAAGGACGAACTTAACACCTAATGTTTTTCTGTATCAGTTAATCCAGAGTTATGATGATAATACATATATTATGTTTGATTCAACAAAACCAATTGCAATATTATAAATAGATACGTATCCCTAAAAACATTAAACAAATACATTAATTTATAACACATATTATATAAAGAAATTATACTTAAACTCTATACGTACCTGAAAAAATACCGCGAGGAAATGTTCACATATTACAGTTCTTCATAAGATTTCCTAAGGCGCCTGAAATCTGTAAATTCCCACTTAGCCAACGTGGCAGACTATGCCCGTAACGGTGGAACGATAAAAAGGTGGATAATGGTGTTAAATAAATAATAATAAGAAAATATATGTAATTTGCTTTAAACAGGAGTCTGAGAATAACACCTATTATTATCACTGTGCAGTATAAGATGAGACTTAATAATAACATTATATCAAGATAAACTGACTTACAGTGAAAATGATATGCTTTGTTTACTTTCATTTACATCCCTAAGTGTCCTAAGATTCGAATTAAACATGAGAATCTTAAAATTACGACGCTAAGATGAAGGAAATTCATCTCATTTCACAGTCGATTAAATTTAAAAAGAATCAGCCGAGATCCGAGCAAATCCGGGATCTTCTCGCAAATCCAGATCCGGGATAGGGACTCGTTGCAGCGTCGACGTGTTAATATTGCTACAAACTATTCCAGAATCCTCAATCCTGACGATACATTGTTAGGTGCGAATTATGTGTAAGTTTTGTTACTTCTAGTTGTGGGACAGTGAATGATGCATACTGCAAAAGGTTCTACAGCATGGTACTTCAAATTGAGAGATTATTATAACTTAACTTTCGCTTCACTGTCAGCAATAGTCTTCCCCTAAATAACGCGTTAAAGATTTAATTAGAAGTGGATATTACAAAGGTTACGCCGGTCAACGCAGAGGATATAGGCTGACCTCTAAATGAAATAATGATCCGGTCATGATAGGATTCGGTCAAAAACTGAGTACAATGACTTGTAGTAAGTAGTATTCTTGGAAGACCTGTCTAATAGTAGATATTAGTGCGCTGACCTGATGTGATCATCATCATCATCATCAACCTATCTCGGTCCACTGCTGGACTTAGCGCGACAATGACCAGTTTCAATATCAATATACAAAGATATAAAACTTACATACATTAATTGTGTTAAGTGTAAGCAATCGAGCACACACATCACTGGATGGAAAAGCCAGTCACTGTCAGCTTATAGAAAGTGGTGTGACGAGTACTCTCGGTGAATCCAAATAATGCTAATAATCTTTCGGCCAAGCTTATTTTAATTATTTCCACTTGACGTTACATTAAAAAAAAATTGAATTATTGAATTAATATGAAACTTAACAGTCAACATGTTGAAACAACATAATATGCAAGAAAAAGTGATTAACAACAAAAATAGCAAATTTTTTACGTTAAGGGAGTAATAAAAGCAGCCAGCAATTAAAAGTGGCCACTATTGCCCATGTAAACAGTTGACTTTCGGACTGTAACAATAGGAATGTTTATTGTGAATCCAGGCAATATAATCATTTATTATGTAGGTATATGATTAACACAATATCTTGTATGAAGCAGTAATAGCCTTCCTGTTTAAAGTCAAACCTCCCTTTCTGTAGGTCCTGGATTAAGGCCCTTTCCCTTTAAAGTTTATTTTTAAAGCTTTAACTATAAAGAATACATATTGAATACGAGTATTATTTAAAGTTCTCCATAATCTTCTCCAAAGCGTTTTAAGTTCGTCAGCCCGCATTTGACCAAGGTGGCGGACTATGGTTTTACCCTACTCAGTCTGGGTCGATACCCGTGTCCAAAAGAAGAACGATAAAGGGCTTTATGATGATGTATGTATTCCAATAAAGGAACAATTGAGAAGGGGTGTGTTTTTAATCCTTTAATTTACCATGGTAAAACAAGAAAGATTAGTATTTACTTTTCAGGGGCCGTAAAGTGGTTGTTCAGTCTCAAAAGAACGTTTAACGAAATAAGCAAAAGTTTTTTTTAAATTTGTGAATAAATTTCAGCACATGAACAATTTTCAAAAACAAAAGATTAATTGATTTATCATATGAAATGTAACGAGCATTTTGTATACTGCAATTGAAAACCTGTGAATTGGAATTTTCATATTTATGAACATCTAAAACCGTGGAAACTAGGTCCATTATCGTTTTATAACTGTTATTCAAAACCAACTAAACTATTGTTCTGTATAAAAATATGCCCAAAACAACAACAAAAGATAACATGGATATTTTAATAACGGATGAACTACGGATAAAAGGATAACAATCAAATCAGTTTATCTGTCGTGGCATTGCGAATAGCGAATATTATGAAAGCTTTGTGTATAAAATGGATTTCACAAACGCTTATTTAAAGTAATGATCAATTCTACTGTCCGAGGTTTACCTGCTACCAAGCTTTAAATATTGAGCTAAAGTGCATTTCTGATCCGTTGGGTGGGATTTGAATACCCAATATTTAAAGGTTATATTATGAAATATGCTTAATATGTTGGATTCAAGTACCAAAAAAGATCTGCTCACCTATCTTGATCTAATAGGTCCGAAACTGGATAATAGAGGTATCAAACAAGTCCAAAGCCAGTGTGCGAGGATGAACAGAATAATGTAGAAAAAGCACGTCGGGTTTGTTAAGACACAAATATTAGAAACTCAATCTTGTCTACCTCTTAATGGACCAGGTGTGTATCAGAAACGCCCGAAAATTGTCTTTAGTATTTCCTAAGGCTAATAAACTCAGCTAATCAGCATTTGGGCAGTGCTGTTGATTGTAATTAGAAGCTTTGCCTTCTACAGGGAAGCCCAAAAGACAAAAAAATTTCGTACTCGCCCAAATTAGTTTACAAAATCAAAAATAACTCACGTGATTAAAATCTACGAGGAAATCCTGAAACAAAGCGGCTTCCATCAGGCAGCCCGGGCGGTTATAAGACTGTTATTGGGCTAATCAGATAGCGACCGGAAAGTTCCGGATAGCCGCCAATAAATTTGAAACTTTCTCCCTTTATACGCCTTATCTACCCGAACTCGTTGCGTTTCACTTTTTTTCTCGGCGTTTTGTTATGTTCTAAGTTAATATAAGTATCTCATACCGCAAGAGTAATTCACATATATTTCTGTTATTATAAGTAGTAATAATATGTAGTGCGCTAATACTACATTTCGCCGACGTGGCAGACTATAGCCTTAACCACTTTTCATTCTGAAAAAACACTCGTATCCAACATTATACCTATTAAAGGGTTAATGCTGACATCGGTAATGTTTATGTTGGTGATAGTAAAATCAGCGTTGGCCTTGTGGATAAGAATTCAGCACTACAATTCGCAGGTCATAAATTCAAATCCTGACACGCATCTACAACGTTATCTCTATTTAAAGATGAAAGTATCAGTGGATACGGCGGCGAAAAGACCAGTGCATTTGGAGTTTCGCATGATTATTGGCAAGTTTTAAGTTTACCAACCCGTGTCTTCCGCGTGACAAACCAGGGTACCTTAACTCATATTACTCTGAGATAAGACCTGTCGGTGTCGAGTTGAACAAATAATGAAGAGTCGCAGGCAAAAACATTATAATCAACTAAATGAAACAATTCGCATTTGAAAACTTCTGAGATTTACAAAATTATTTAAGAACAAGATACTCACACGTGGGTAATATATATTTCAATATCGTAATTTTTTTGTAGAAACTTACCATTTTAATACAATCAACATCTGCTGGCTGGATATGATATTAAATTTATTCCGCTCCCAACTGCACAATATCCCACTACAAAGCTGATTCACAAATAAACTTTGTTGTTTTCAGCAATATCTCGTGCAATTCCAATATGGGACTATTCATATATAACCGTTGGAAATGTACAAAAATATGTTAAGAGTTAATTCTATTTTACACTTTCATCTTCACAGCAAGTTATACCCTTAGACGTGTGTCAATTGTGAATATTTTTATCGAAGCAAATGTTTTATTTTATCGTCAAACTCATAGATTGATTACTCTACAAAAACAAAGTATTCACAATCGTGAATAGGATTTGTTCGAAATACGCCAAATGTTCGTATACGTCTGTGTCCATTCGCACGAAACATCATAGTTAAATTTGGATACACCCTAACAAACAGATTCTGAGTTAATCCAGTTCGATATCCACAGTAATCTGAGCACGTCCCTTGTTTTTGTTGTACGATCCACGAGACTATGATAAATTATTGCAGCCTCGCATCGTGAACCCCAGTGTTCTAATATGTCGTCTGTAACATTAGCTTGTGGAGTGTGAAATGAGATTTTTCCACTCAGAGATTGCTGGAAACGATGAATTATGCTTACGTTGACACATCAGCTTGATTCCTTGGAAATAAGCATTTCCTAGCAACGCGCTGGCATTTTTTTTGTGTTGCACGTATCCGTAAATAAAAGTAACCACTGTAATTTTATTACTTTAATTGAAGAAACATTGGGTAGTTGCGAGTTCATAGTGAACATGAACAACGACTAGTATCAAACAGAGATAGCAAATGGACTGATTGTTATGAAAACAATACCTAGATCTATAGATTCTTTGCTGTCTGTAAATCCCTTTCCAATTCCAAAACGTATTACGATTAAACAATTCAGGGTACTTATCCAAAAATTGCAAACTGCGATTATGATCTTGATAAAATTCAGAAATGACTTAGCAATAATGTTATTATATTGACCTTTATAAAACAGATAGGTTACCCGATTATTGGTAAAATGATATTGTCACGAGGCTCCCGCGGGAACTGTGAGTTCGTTTGTACATTGGCTCTAACTCGGTAAAAAAGTAATTTCGGGTCTCTCGTGGAGTGCTACCAGATTATTACATCTGCTTCTCCTTTGTAGGTCGATTGCTGTGTCATGGCTGTCGATGTGACGCTTAGATCTGAAATGTAATCTGAGGTCTAGAAAAAGAAATGAAATTTTGTTAGAAATGGTGACTCAAAGTAGTTGAGCTATTATTTTAATGTTTGGTTCTTCTGGATAGTTTAATCCAAAGTTTATTTATTTCTTCAGTGTGGTGTACAATAAATTGTATTATTATTATAAGATGCTTACATGAATTAAATAAAGAATTAACAATTGCATGCTAATATTATTAGGTTCCGCTCAAAGTATGAAATAAAAAAATGTTATGCAGAGAACAAAAATGCTGAAACTGCTTAGATGAACAAATTTCAATATATCTTTTGTTCGAATGTGACATTAACATTGCTTTGTCTATTTTGGTCTCTTGTTATGATAGTTTTATTGGTATTTATAAATATGCTAGAGATTAAACAAATACTAGGTATATTTATTTCACCAGTGCTATTGAGATAACATTGCCGTCTATTTTTAAATAGACTAAACAAAGTTTATAGAGTTGAACGTTCATATTATAGTATTTGTATACGTTATATAATTAAACCAATCTAATAAATTTATATTGAAGCTTTGCTATATATATATAAGTATATATATATATAAGTATATATATATAAGTATAAATAGAAAATACATATGTTTTTCTTTAAAATTTATTGCAGTTAGGTTTTTAAATTTTGGAACTTCATGTAAGGTGTCATTTGCAGTTACGTCAGGATGCCTAGCTCTTTATATCTATGGACCTACTGATGGGCCTATTACATTTAAGTGTGGAATAAGTATGGCCTTTGTTTGTACCACCTATCTTATATATTGTTTATTGTCGTTAACTAGGTAGTGTACGTAAGTAAATTCACAAAAGACATACTATGCAAATTCGAGGACATAGCGTAGTATGTTTCTTTTTACACGCTTATTAGCTTCACCTGTATGTTTGCTTGCATGTACATATGTATGTATGTAATTTTCCTTCTCCTGATAATCTATATAGGATGCATAGGATTATATAAGTACCATCTGACTCAGTGATGTAGCACTAGTTTAAATAATTACCCTAGAAACCTCCAACCTACATCGACGCTATACAAATAACACAGTCCCTCAGAATTCAAGTTCCCGATATCAAACATATTAAACTATATTATGTTTCTCATCCCGGCCTAATTAATGTTACACTTGACAGTTATAATGCCAATGAGAACTCGGATGGTGTCTGATACGAGGCTAAACACAACACCATTATTAAATTACAGTTTAATCCTGTTTCGACAATATCGCTAATGGAATTTCACGATGTGTATTCAGATAAAGCAGTCTATGTTCGAGCGATCTCCTGCCATCTAATGTTGTACGAGCAGATGCGACAGATGATACAACTGTCTTTGTGTCCGTCGGATACCGTATTTATGTAGCATATTGTTGAGATAGTTGTTTCACATAGATATTATTGAATTCTAAGCAGAAAGCAGAACAGAATGGATATTGTTTACAGATTTAGCAAACTGAAAGGGCAGTTGACCAGCAATGGACATCTGTAAGCTCTCGTGAGCTGTAACAATTCGTTACTAATATTAATGTATTATCACGCCACGTCCGTCACGGGGTCAAAAGAGAACATTGAGGTGTAAATACGTCTATCATTACAAATCTGACGTAATTCCACATTACACAGACCGGTTACACAGACTGCTGACACCTTCATTATCCACTACCTAACCTACTTGGACAAAATAAACTCTCAGTTTTTCTCGGCACCTACTTGTATCAACATTGGTATTGTGTATTCGTAATACAGTCGTAAAATTGGAAATTGTGTTGCATACAATTATTGGTTATTGGATACATTTGCACAATTCTAATAACATTGGCTAACCGCTATTAATCCAATTTTGTGCTAACTCCGTTGATTATTACATTTCCAAATCAGTACAACGGATATACATAAATAAATCATTCGCCAACGTCATAATTTCACATTGAGCATTGTGTGCTGCAATTGACCTTTAAATACATCTACATAAATTTATAGATGAAAGTTGCATAATAACCTTTAGGTAACATCCCACCAGGCGAGTTACAAACCCATACACTTATTGAATGGCATGCGAAAACAGGAAAAAAATGAAACAGACCTCAAGTCTGACCAAATACGAAAAATGACACAAAATGGGTGAAAATTATAGTTATCTTAGTCATCCAGTACCTGACCACATTGATGTAATACGAGTCAGTTAATTTAATAAAAAGTCAATTTGAGCACACGCTATGTGTCGTACAACAAAATTACCTTCCATTAAAACTACTAGCAAAACTTTAGAAGATCCTTATTTAAATGTAATAAGGAGAGGTGCTTCACGGTCGGTCGCTCAAAGAGGAAACTTAGATAATTTGCTGCTCTAACTATTATCGCGTCTTCTTTTGCTATCAGTCACTAAGTACTTATCAACAGCAGGCTATTTTTAAGCATTATATTGTTGAGTATACCACTATTGGGCATGATATCATTGCGCATTCCATAATTAGAAACTATACCATAATTTTTCTCACGCATTTTTTTTTAAAACGATTGATAAACGTACGGTCTATGCACCTATTACAAGTATAGAAACATTTGGTAAATAAGACTAGTCGAGTACCGGAGATACCTACTTAACTGAAGGAAGACTTTTCTGAACATAATAATGAGGTCGTAAAAAGCACGACTGTTTTGGAGGTTTGGGTAAAAAACGGAGTAGCTTTAAAAATTAAATGTGACACAAAAATGTTGTAGCGGGTAGTTGTACCCGAGGCTTCGAAACCTTAATTACGAAATTAAACTTTCATCTTGATTTTATTTGGTAAATGGTAGCAAAACAGAGCCAACATGTTAATTTATAAACGGATATGGTAATTTTATTATTAAGAGAGACTAGTTTTCTAAGCATATGTGGTGTGGACCAAAGCTGACATATTTTCGAAATACCCTCGCCATTTAAAACCTTTCTTCTTTCTGAAGAAAACAAATCCTCAATACTCGTA
>DWME01002676.1:0-20175 GCA_018244795.1 Parelbella ahira ahira | reverse complement strand
TAAGTTGAAGTGGTAATGGGCAGGCCACATGGCTCGAGTGCCCGACAACCGATGGGAAGAAAGGTCATCGAGTGGCGACCACGTGTCGGATAGTCTGACAACCTGAAGAAGACATCAAGAAGCCATTGGATTTGAGAAGCCCAGGACCGGATGATGTGGCGCCGATTAGGGGAGGTCTGTCTATCGGTGGACATCAATAGGCTAACGATGATGATGAATCAGATAATCCCGCTAATACAACAATTTCAAATCAAATAGAGATTCGTACGGTTATAACTAAAATATATCAATTTGTCATAATTACACATGTTGAATAAGGTAGAGATTTGCCGAAAGACGTTAGAAAGTTCTTAAACGTAACCACTAGCGCCATCTATCCTATGACGCACGAACTACTTAGACAGCTGAGTGACGCTCGCGCCGTGAGACATTAACGAACTATCAGTATGAATGACTTCAACGCGCTTACATGCAGTTGAATGTATCGATATAAGTAGGAATGTAATCTCACTGTATCAGTATAACAATGTTGACAAGCCAGGTAGAAGAACCTCTTTTTCGTTGGTAGGAAACCGTTATCACCGACATTTTACCAGTGTTGATTCAAAATACTGTACTCAAAAGTAGGTACTTATAATACGAAAATTTGAAGCACGGCAACGTTTTGGGGTTGGTATTCTTGCTCTACCAAATTACACCAATTATAATGAAATTAAAAAATATTTAAGGGAAGACTGTATAAAATATCTGGCGGGTAGTAATAACATATCCAAAGTAAATACATAGTAGAAGTTGTAGCCGTGTGTTCTACTGTTATAGCTAAATTAAATTTATAGCTTTAATTAATACGAAGTTGAGTAAATTATTCTTTTCTCTACATGGTCAAACAACTCTCTTACATTTCGTATTATATGTTGCAGATTTGATACCTACGTGACTTAAAGAGGTGTTATTAAAAGAAACGTCGATGATCATTTCGATCCTAATTTTATTGGGTGTCATAAATAATGCGACAGTAGGTATATAAAAAGAAGGTTTAATATTCGCCAAAGAAAATAATAAATATGTATTGTATTTTATTGAAATATGACCTTGCATTTTTTATTTTTTGCATTAGTAGAGTGGTTAAAACAGGATTATTGTTGGAATCAAATTAATATACAAAATTGGTATAACCGTATTGTTAATTTAATATCTTGGTTATGAAATTTTTCACATAGGTTTATCGAATTTTATGTAACTACATGGCCTTAGTGTTAAAAAATTCAGTTATTTAATATACTAATTTATTGTAATATAATATTATATACCCAAACATATACACATACATATACACATACATCTTATAAATATACAATTATGTGTATAAGTGATTTAAAAGAACGCTTGTTATATGAATTAAATAAATAAAAATTTTGGGTGGTTAAAGACAATGCTAGAGAAAGAAAAGACAATATAGGATTATGTCTTTTTTGTACTAAAAGAATTTTAATATTATCAACTTAAATTGCTTGAACATCTTTTTTCTAAATTTTTCTTAATGTAATGTTACGTAATCACTTACATGGCTACAGCTATGAATCATTTTTTGGACTGTACTTTTGCGTTTTATTTCCCTTTGAAAATTTACTATTCTCTAATAAGATAATTGCAACAGATTTTACCATTTTCTAATAAGATAATTGCAACAGAACTACATTTAATTTACATCAATTCTATTTTATATTATTTACTCGCAGTCTAGTAACTGGTAAAACGTGGGGTGTAGTACACCCCACTGCCTACCCCTACGGGGATTACAGGCGTGATGTTACGTTATTCGCAGTTTAAAAAATCTAAGAACGTTTATTCATCAAATATTCCTATTATAAGGTATTTACAAATAGTTAATTCTATTATGAAATTTTGATTATGGAATCATTACTCGAATTTTGTTCTTGGCTTACATACCTATTTTTCATCAATCGGTTTGCTTAATTTGTTAGGTGCAGTTTAAAACATACATATACGTAAATCGAACAATTATAATAAAACTTTAGTTGACCTAAAACGGGGTATTTTCATATCTCAGTTTCGTTCATAATATCCATATGGAAGCAAATTAACTTCTTGTTCACATTCCAGTACTCCATATGTAAAGTTCAATATTCCAACAAGACCATTCAATTCCGGAATCTCATTGAATATCCAGTTAGAATCTTACCTGACCTATGAATAATACGCAATCTCTCAGTGGGTGTTCGAAATTGCCGAATGCGGCTCTATTAACATTAATATTTCATTAACACACCGAATTTGATTTACCCAAGACTAATGAATTGAAATTAAATAAGACAAACAAATAAATTACTACCTCATTCACGCATGGGAATATATTATACGGGAATCATCAATTAAATATTTCAATCAATTAAATTGATGCACATCATACACATGACAAGGTTGATTTGATCGTAATAAAAACTCGTAACATTAAAAGTATGTGTTTAATAAACCTGTGTACACGAGTGTGTTATTGATAGCCGTGGATTTCTAGCTGGTATTAAGTAAGGTCAACGAGTAGGTACTCGTACTTACTAATATCCCTTGAATGTAGTTTAGTTATGACATACGTATAGTCTTTAGCGTAGTAGTATAAAACTTAGGGGCGCAATATAGATGGGCACTGCTAAATGTTACAAAGTTACTCTATGCGATCTCCGCATGCTTATCCCAGCGTGGGGATACCGGACAAAAATCAATAACGTAAACGCGCAGACAGCGCTTGTTAGATGACAGTTATGTCCAGCAGTGGTTTGAGGCACTGCCGATGACGTCATCTAATATGTAGATATTATGTGGATCTAGTGAACACTCGATTCTTTCGACTTTTTAATGTGGCTTTGACACTAAATATCATTTTCTCTGTCTCTGAGTGACAATTTCGCAAGGAAACCTGCACGGTTCTTCGTGTTTTTAAAAGTGAGTGAAATTTCCGTATCCGCACTTAACCAGCGTGGCATACTATCGCCTTACCCAACTTGTTGTAAATAAAAAGTTTGATAATGGTGGTTTTAAGTTCAATCAAGTTTAGGAGAAAGAGGTGATTGCGCTTGTCAGTGGAGTGTCACGCATAATTAACTGATATAATTTCACTGCTGAGCTTAAGTCCAGCATGAATATGCTTTAATAACATGATATTTCATACTTACAGCTTCGAGCTTACAAAATATAAATTACGTACACAGAAGGGCTATTTAATTGTCAAAAACAAGTCTATTGTCACGCCTGCATCTATCCGAAAGGGTAGACAGAGCAGTGTAGTACACTCCCACGTTTCATCAATAACGTTATACGTCCCTTCGTGGATTTGGTGGTGAGCCTATTGTCATATACTGGGTATAAAGGTAGACTTCGAGGAACGATTAGGAGTTTCAAGTTAAGCACAATCGTACCGGGTATCAAACGCAGACCCTCTCGAAGAGCATTCGCGCTTGCGACCTTTCAATCTACGAGACAATAAAATAAATTATATGTTATTTACATTACAAGACCTATATTTGTTATGCTCTTCAGTCTATGAATATGAGGTAGTTTTTATTGGCGGCCAACAAATGGAATTTGAAGGCGGAACGGTAGATGGACAAATATCAAAGTGCACTCGAGATGTGTTTATTTAAGCATGATGATACTCGTAACAGCGTATTAATTAGCGGTTAAATGGCATATGTCACAGATCCCCCTCTTACGCGATGTGATCTAAAAACCCCCACTTTTAGAGGGCAGTCATTGCCCCCCTGTAACGGTACAGGCGGAGCTTGCGCGGCACACGCCAATCGCGGCGTGCGGTGCGCGCGCGCCGATCATCTAAACGAATGATCTAGCGTACATGTCATTTTGCGAGCACCCGATTGGTCCGTGATAAAATATTTCGCTGTTCCAACAATTTCGGCGACGCTCTAGTTTCGCAGCCGTGCTCGCTTGTAAATTTATGGATCGTTAAAATGTCATCCCACCTCCATTATATCTGAAATTTTAATCGACGTCAACTTTGACCTACATTTTGATAAACTTTTCGAGTTTTCCTTTTTTTTTCATAAAATCGAATTTGTGTCAAGTTACGAAAAGGAAACCGCTACTCGACCTGGAAGCCCTTTACAAAACAACCAGACGCATATTATAGAGGCCATCAATAAAGTATCGAGAGAGGCACCTGCGCTCGGAACCAAACAAATAAATTACGGAGAAGCGACGAGCCGACAAAATAGCCGCGCGCGTAGTCATACGGTACGTGTTTTATGGAACGAACGCATAGAGAAAGTAACGGTAAATCGTGAACGCGACCTTCCCACCCGATGCCCGCGTGCCGACTGACAGATGAGCGCGGCTTAACCTCTGATAATAAGAGGGAGGGGGAAAGGTATAGAGGGTGAGGCTAGGTGGGAGCGGGACGCCGAACGTGTCTTCTTCGGTGATCGTGAAGTGCAAGATGATTGTACAGTCACACACGGGCCACATCCGAGTGAGCTTCGGGGACGGTTGAAAAAGGGACCGCGCGATTCGCGTTGCGCGTACGCACGGCCGCGCGCGCACCAATTTTGAAGTTGCGCGCCATTTGCGAATTTTTTTTACACTATTTTTCTTCAGTACCAACTAACTTCAGAACTATTCCCTTATGTGATTACATGTGTTCATAATTAGTGTTGTGCTAACGATGAGATGATATGACAAAACAGTTGAGTGAAGTATCGTAACTCTCTTATCAAAACATAGGAGCTTTGGAGTCCGCCTACTACAGAAACAACCAACGTAAGTTAATAATTATATTATTATTAGTTGGATTTAGATCTTATTTCTAAAATAGGTCAATTAATATTTTTAAATTTTTCCCAATATCAAAACTTCGTTTACATATTACGCGTGAGGTCTATTAAAGGTATATCAATATTTTTAAAACGAAGAACAAGTGAAGATAAAAATAAACACGTTAGCAAAGTGAATATTATGACAATTGGAAATAAAATTTACTCTCTTACAAGCTCATTTTTTTTATTTATGTGTGGAAAAATAACAGGACTATAATTAAGTAGGCAGGCAGGCAGGCAGTTCTGTATAGCATTATAGTAATACAAATATGTTTATGGATGATTGTAAGACTTAATAATTTAATATCACACCCTAAAGTCATAATAAATCTGATTAATCGGATGATCTATGAATAAAGACTATAAGCCTTAAGTGCACAAAAAAATGTTTTACTACCGGGAATTTGATTAAAACGCTCAATTTCAAAAGCAGTGATTCATAAAATTAACAATATATTCACAAGTTTAATTCAATATATGAAAACCTTACATACCTACTGTCCCTGTCACTAATTTTGAGTAAATTAAATTGGAACGTTATTTAGCTAATAAAACATTCTAGGGAATGGTATGTAAATATGCGTTTAGTTGTAATTTTTCATTTTCAAATACGATATATGTAGACCTCAGTGAAGGGACTCTATATCACAAGATTTTGGAACGAAACTTAAGACTAGATACATTTATTCGAAACTTCTGAAATAGATTACGCTCCGACCTTACAGTTCAAACCGATCAAGGGTCAAAGATCGAACCTCCCCAGATACCTATAGCCTTAAATCAACTCGAACCCGTAACGACGTAACTCACAATTACAAAATTAATGAAATTTCAACTCTATTGGGTGTCAGTTTAAATTGAATTTTATTAAACGCCAATGTAATAAACTATAATACTGTTTATATTTATCAGAGTGATCCCTAACACATGTCAGATGTATCACAATCATATGCATGATTGATTACGTATGAGTTCAGTACAGCATTATTATTAGGATCGTTACTTTTCTTGTAAGCTATGGCCTTGGATGTCTATTTTATCATTGCATAATTAATTTATAATCCAATTATAACTTACTTAGGATTTGAACGTTCTATTTTGTAAGTCATGCTATCTAATTGCTATATCTAGTATTTAAAAGTGAGGTCTCCCAAAATACTAATAATTATAGATTTGATAAAATACATGAAGTATACTGGATTTTGACATAATTAATCAAATTCATAATTCTATACAAAAATAGATACTATTTATTTGTTGTAGTACTATTATGAACACCTGTGAATTTGACAGTTTTTTTTTGTTATTTATTTTGTACAATAATGTAAAAAATTAATAATTCAGAGGAGTTTATACATATAAATCATTACTCATATATAAGTTCAAACGTCCATCTTTGACACAATATGTCTTGGAGTAATTTTCCATTTTTGAAACACCCATATCATTATGTAGGTACATACATACAGATACGCATATATTTTTAAGGTGATTACAGAAAATAAAAATGACAAATAAATTAGCTGCAAATATGTCTGACCTTTTGTAGCAATTCATCTGAATACAATAAAATTTTTGAATTCTATTAAAATTTGAATATTAATCAGCCTTTGTAAATGCCAAAGAGTATCAGTTATTTGAATTGCGGTAACAGGATCTTTAAACATGGATAGATTCATTAAGCTTTATATTCGTCACATTTGATTTTTCTCGAGTAAAATTTGAGATGCTCTTTTAGCAAGTGACTCCAAAGGAATTTTGCCTTTGTTGATAATATTAATTTCGGTAGAACTCCATATTTCTATAATTCTATAGACCTATTGGCTGCCGTTGCTGGAATCGCTACTCGCGTCATTATGGTGTAGTTTGAAGGCTGTGGTTAATAAATTCACTTAGCATAGAGGAATTCAATTTGATTCTCAAGGGTTGTCATACTCCTTACATTGATTGTAGATAATAACACTTCAGTAAAATTCGTATTTCATTACGTGCTTAAACCCTATTGACTAATAAATATCGTGACAAAATATGTATATTGAAAACTTACATATATCTAATAATTATGCAATTTTATACGATAGGTATATTTAGTTCGGTGAATTTTACATTCTTGTAGTAAAATTATCGCTCAATAACTTTTATTGGACTCGGGTGACGTTTTAAGCGCCAATAAATATATTAAAGACATATTTGTTTGTTTAATAGACCCAATGGATCCAGTTACTCATTTTTATTTAAAAGTATGAACACATTATATTTAAAATTTTATTCATTTAGTACCGTATGTATTAATGATAACGATTAAGGTTTCATAACTGCTGTTTAGGCCTAATTTAATATTAATTTCTTACAATACGAATATTGGATTGGTAGATACTCATGAGATGTAATTTTAATATACTTGGTTTAGCGGTTGACTGCCTCGTCGGTCAAGTGGTTGCAAGCGCGAATAACGATCGGAAGGTCCTGGGTAGTGACTCAGAGGCTGGATCTGTGCCCGGAGTTTGGCAATAGGCTCACCACCAATTCTTTGGTACATAAACGTAACTGGTGAAACGTGTACTACACTCTCTTGCTTACCTCTTTGGGGATTACAAGTGTGATGTTACGCTTACTGTGACTTATATTTAGAACAACTCGTTTTAAAATTTCTTATTTCTATGTTATCTTTCTGAATGGAAATCAACAGAATTGAATTTAACTTAGATTTTACAGCTACATATATGTAGGTAAATACCTATATGTCTATGACTATGAACAGCATAAAGTGCTAGCAACCTCTAATAATAATTATAAGTACTCATGTTCAACAATGTAACTAAAAAAAACTTGTTACCGCAAAGGGTTCCTATTGCATTATCACATTGTTGCATCTAATCAATGAAGTCATCCGTTGGAGTCGCTACATTACATGGAAACACGAGCCAACGCGTTGTTCGAAATGTTTTAACTTTCCTTAGTGCTCCTAAGCGGTTTCATGACTGTTACATAATGACCGTTACGGGGTTGATTGTTTACGTTTGTTCCGAAGCATGGAAATGCAAATGAAGTCACCATTAACAGTACAATGTCCTCTTAAAGCCGAATCATACTCCGCCTTGCTTAACTGTAGTGTACATACCGCATGCTTGATTTTTCGACCGAGCTATTAATTCTTTTGTGCCTTTTTGAATTGTGTATTAGATCGAAAATTGGCATTCAACTAATTAAAAATATTGTTAACAATATTGTATATCAATATATATTAAATGTTATGTTATACCTATATTATGTTGTAACTGGTGAAACGTAGGAGTGTACTACACTCGTCTGCCTACCCCTTCGGGGATTACAGGCGTGATGTTACGTTTACGTTATGTTATAGGTACTTAAAAACCATGTTTTATATTTAAATAGATAAATGTTGTTTTATTATTATCTTAGACTTTTAAAAAATGATTTGTAACTTTTTAATTTAGAATTATGTTATGATTTAATTAGCATTAAATTTTAACTAAGTTGCGAAGATTACAGCGAAGAACACAGTGACACTACCATAGTAGACCGGCATTAGATGAAATTTTCGTCTTGTCAATATTAAAATATCAGGTATCTACCTATCATAACTGGAGTACACAAAGCAGCTTGACCAACGGAGAGTAAGACAATGTCCGGATAAGTGAGATTACGGTACGCTACAGATTGCAAACTAAAACTGGATGAAACAAGCTGAGGATGGTGCAGAATGATAATTTTTAGGTAGGAGTTATGTCCAATTGTACAATGTATGGTGTCTTATATTGAGGTATCATAGTATTTATTGGCTGTTCTGGTATTCTCGTAGCCTGCCTACGTGCGCAGTCTAAATGCGGAAGGACTTATAATAAGTAAAGATCCCACATAATACGATCGTATCCTCAAAAAGTCGATGTGATTTGTCTTTACAGCCATGAAAAGAAGGCATAGCGTATTTTGCACTTATTATGTGACCTAAACAAACTTATCCTGGTTAGTAAATATAGTGCTAAATGTGTGTTAAGTATATAATATTTCATCTACATCAGTAACCATTAGTATAATAAACTTTCCTAACATTGTATAAACAAGTGTGATTCATAATGTATATCATATACTTATGTCTACGAGTACATATAGCTCTAGATGGCGATACGAAATCGACCATGACTCGTGAACGAATAAATCAAATGAAATCCTTACACAAAAATCTCATCTGAATACCACTTAGATTAGGTAATAAATAAGTTCAATTAATTATATATTAAGTGTAGATATTTCGAAGGATGTGTTTTGATAAAATTTTATCTTATATAATATATGATTAAACACTATTATCCGGTTGATAAAAGTGCACACATATGTGAATTAAGGTAATATCTTATTCTGGGAATAAACAAAACGATGTTATTACATATTTTAATGGTTTAGTAATATTCAGTCAATTTCGCTTCAACATTTTATTTGGTGAAAATAGGTGACAAAGAATATTTAGATGGTTTCAAATTCTTTAATAAAAATTAGTTAATCAGTTGTTATTTTTGTCATTGAGTAACAGTTATAAAACTCACATTAACTCGACAATACAAACTCGACTAATGTTGCGTAAACTCGAAACATTTCAGTTTGAGAGGAAACTAAAGACTAGCAATGAAATATAATAAATAAGTCGCAGTCAATAAATTTATTCAAATACATAGATATCCTTTCTATTCATATCTGTAAACATTTTACGAGTTTCGCGTGTTTTTGTTAAATATAACAGTTACATGTTACTTTTTGACAGTTCCTTGACGTACAATACTATCGTGTTAATATATTTAATCTGTCCGTGTTCTAATGGGCGATTTGATGGTTGTAACCAACGGGGTATATCTAACCATATAGCCCACTGCTGAGCGTCGGGCTCGCTAGGAACAGTGAACAAATGAGATGTACTTTACTACGGAATAGTTGCTTAAGATTAGTTAAACAGCAGACCGATTACTATTTCCAATGACGCCAACCAACATAAAAGACTAAGATTACACTTAAACGGTATACCGTAGACTAAGCCGTTTACATCACTATTAACAGTATTAGCGTTGAGGTTGCACTCGGAGATCGAATTACATACAAATTAATATTCGATAAAGCACCTCTGAAGTGCAACATCTATAATTAAACAACAGAACTTGAGGCCTCTTCGACTACACGGTATTTATGTAATAACATTGTACGGTGCAATTCATAAGATGATGACTATCGTTTTTTGCAGATATTCTAACGACATTTAAAGAAATTAAATTTCTACAAACATCAGATAAATGAATAACTTTAATTTAGAAAGTAAGTTATTTTAATTGAATAAAATTATGCGATTTTTCTATTAAGCTTACATTTCAAATCTTTAAAATATTTGTAGCGTGCAAGACCATTGAGGAAACCAGACAAAAATATACGTAATATCTTTCGCGTTTGTAATCTTTCTAAAACTAGTTTTACAGTTTCATAAAAATAACATATTACCATGAAAGCAGTCTGTTTATTCATAGCATGATTTATGTCATCCTGATGTACAGGTCTGTTTTCGCAATTCAGCGAAGACTACGACGTACTACAATTGTATAACACAATCATTTACATCATCATCATCATTATCAGCCTACTCCCGTCCACTGCTGGACATAGGCCTCTCCAATGGCACGCCAGTGAGCTCAATAATAATAATAATAATAATTAATTAACACTCACATAATCATTTACATACGTCTAATTATTTGTAATAATCGATTTAAAACAACATATGATAAAAAAAAAGAAAATCCTTAATTAGACTGCACCAGTATGTATCAGATAAAAAGTCTTACTTTCCATTTTCAAAGTATACTTATAATAGAAACATTTTTAAAATGACACCAACTTTCACTTACCACCCAAAAACACCACTTATAAAGAGTTATTTATGACCATATTAGTAAAATGCCTTAGAATTAAACAAAACGTGTAAAAATTTTGCAGGAAATAATATCTGTCATTGTACAGAAAGCATAAAAATTTAATTTTTATTTAGTTATTTTACTTTCATTACACATGTGTGTGGCGTAATGAATATTACGCTTAAATCGCTTGCTCCCATTACTGGCACCAGCGCTTCAGAACAAAGTAGAAAGTTAACGCGTCTAAGGTTTTTACAGCAGGGTGTGTCTGCGGTCAGCATGTGATGGCATTTCACCTCTTCTGTTTAATGCCCAGTTTTATAGTTCGAGTGTTGTGCGCGACAGTACGCAGTCGTTGCGCTTAATGTGTTCTTTGAAATTGAAAGGTTTACGTGGGATTGGTAGAGTTTGATGGGTTCAGTTTGCTTAAAACGATGCTGTGTTAAATGGGTAGGTATCTACGAGATGACAAGTGGTCGCTATTAATAAAATAAATTTTGCAACCTGGTTAATGTGCCTATAGATTCAATTTTGAAAGCATAACGACTAAAAGTCTTCTGAAAGAATAAAGAGAAGTAAGGTGAGCTTATAGTCCCCGATTAAAACAAATTTAACTAATTCGATTAAGTTCGCTCCATGTGTTAATTGGCAGCCTTTAAGTAATTACATTTGGCGTTTCAGAAGCTTTATTTAGAGTATGTTTGTTGTTATGTCATAAAAAGGTGTGAATAATGTGTTAAGAATGAGGAAGGAGCGATTATAAAAAGCCCTTTCCCTTTCTTTTTTTCTAGAAAATGCACAATGATATTTTTTATGCCAACATTATTTTTTATGTTTCCATAGTATTAGTTTAATAGAGATGGTGAAGTGTATAATGAATGTTTTCATTATAGATATTTCCTTTTATACGCATGCATTTATGATCTCGCTGCAATTTGTGGGAGCTCATGAAGTAGGGATTATAGATTCGAAAGTAGTCTGGCCATCCCGTTTAATGGCCATACCGTAGTTATGCCGGTATATATAGTCATATATGTATATTTTTGTATGTATCGTATATACACGTATATTCTAAAATAATTTTGTATCCCATGAAACAGACAAAGTAATAATCAGTTGTACTTTGACCTAACTTTGTACATAGTAAAGAATGTACGTACTAAATATTCTCCTCCAGCCTCGTTCAACCTCAAAGCAAATAAGTTAAAACTTAAACTTAATTAAGCGTGAAGTTGGTTATTGACATGATAAGTAACGCGTGTTTGCGAGTACGTGATGTTTTATCATCCGGTAGAGTGTTTATGCTGGTATGACGTCACATGGCATAGTTAGATTTTTTGAAGATTAGCAAACCCCTAGACAAACATGGTCAAGTGCTTTACTATATTAAAATTAGATGTCAATAGCCTTAAATAGTAATCAGAATTAGTAAGTTGATCTGGCAATGGACAGGCCACATCGCTTGAGTACACGACACCCAATGGGGAAGAAATCTCTTCGAGTGGCAGCCACGTCTTGGTAAAAGGAACTTAGGTAGCCCTTTTGCAGGTAGGTCTGATGACCTATAGAAGACATTGGGATGCTACTGGATTCAGAAGGCCCAGGAACAGATGTAGAGCTGGACATCCGAAGACACTGAGCTATGTACGTCTGCTACATTGATCCGTCAGCTAAATCTTTTGTTACAAGAACCTACAAGCGTACATTGTAGTATAGTAAGGATCTATCATTTATTAGAAACAGTTCAGTCACTGAACTGACGACTGAACGAAAGCGCTTAAAATATTTTTATTATATTAATGCCACAACTATTGGCATGGAACTTAGACGTATACAGTTTCCATTTCCAATAGGGAACTACAACACCACGTAGCGCCTATTTGTGTCCTTCAAACAACAGGCTTTATAGTTTGCCTTGTCATAGCTTGTCTATATTTATAATGCGTGTACACATTACACATTGAGTATATATATATTAGTAAGGAGTTACAACTAATAAAGCAGTAACGATGGCCAATCTTTCGGTGTATCAAAAAATTTAAAACAGTACTCATATCTGATAGATCGATTGACCCAAAATTAATGTATAAAAACGAGAACATTATGAGGAAATCGGCCTTATGATAACATGATTATTATTAGGGTAAATATATAGAATACTATTTTTAAGAATAGGAGAGGGAAGGGAGGTAGTCATAATTCAATTTATTTAAATGTTACTCTGATCAAACGAAGACTAATTTTATATAAGTCATTGCGAAATATGTATAATAAATATTTGCGCGTGACATTGTTAATTTGGTAGCATATTTACAATGGCATTTGTATTGGGGCCGGGCCACGTTTAATATTTGATCAAATCTTGACCCGAAGCAATAAAATAATATCTATGTAAATTGAATTGAGAAATACGCAGATCTCGGAGTCTGATTTAGGTTGTCCACAACGCGGCTGCTTTGGGGCTCATTATAATTAAAGTTTATTGCGTTTTTCGGCCATAATTATATGCAAGTCTTAAATGAGAGTTAGCATGAACTCTACATGTGAAATGTGAAGTTTGAATGCGTGTACAAGCGTATTCAAGATTCTTATATCATATTTTTAGGTAGTTTATGACAGAAATCTAAAAAAATATACATACTTTTCGCGTTTTTAACTATTGAAATATTTTAGGATATTCGTTACTTTTCCAGGATAAAGTTGTATCATTATTGACACAAAGTCATTTTAGTAGTTTCGAAAAGAAATCCAACATATAATCTCTCGTACTGAGCTATTTTCACAATTACAATATTAATGAAATATTTTGAGAAACATTCATAAATTAGAAAAAAAAATACTTTTTGGTTCAATCTATTGATCAAAATTGCAAGTCTGCATTTTCAAAGCTCGTTTCTTTCGAAATCTTCCAACTTTTAACGTATACAAGCAGCCTAAAGGTTTTATAGTAATATGACACCAACCGGCTTGATTATAGATAATCCCGTAATTTTATATGAAAAACGTCTCATAAAGTGTCGTAAGTAAGTATTTTCATGGGAATTCCGTATCAATAAAGCTGTAGGTAATATGGCTGATGGGAACTCAAAAGATGCAAATTACTCCAAAATACAATAATGAATGATGTCGATCGATACGGTCGGGTCAAAGGGTTTACTTTGGTATTCTTATTATATAATTGATTATGGCTATTTACTGTAACTGTGTACGTCTGACTCTGTCCACATAATAAAAATATTCGAATATATAACGATCAAAAACATGAAGAAACAAAATGTCTTATAATTTCTAGTGGGTACCTATTATTTTTTTAATTAACACGAATATAATACATGTATATGGAGTATTTCAAATCCATGGCGCGCACCTCATTAGAAAAAGTTATGAAGTACTAGACACGCGTTGATGTCTTTTGATCGGACGAGACTAATGCGTAACAACTGTACCAGTGTTCTAAAGTAGAGCGAAGTGACTTCTGTCACAACAGAAAAGCATGAACTTTCACGATTGTAATTATTATTACTCGTAACACTGTTTAAAAGTTATTTTATATTAATGAAATGTAGTTTAAACTATATAAAAAGGGTTAAGCCTTGCACTGGGTATAATTCCACATTGTAAGTCATTAATAGGAATTGCAAGTTAGGAAAACAGTTGCATTCGTCTCGAGGAGTCAAACCTAACACCTCTCGATCAGCATTCGTGTTTGCATACACTCGACCAATGAGGCGGATATTTTTTATTCCACCAATATTAATTTTCTATTATTAGTTTTATATAATATTAGTTTCAGTCACAAAGCATTAAAATAAAAACGAAAACTAATTATTCTTATTTCAAATAACTTGCTCCAAATTTAAATTAATCACAGCCGGAGGCGTTGCACTGGAAATGTTCACACGATGGTTTGACGTGACGTCTCGCCAAGTGACGTGTTCCGTCAGAGGTCGACACGTCGTGACGTATCGGTATGACCCCGAATGTTCCAATGCGTTTTAGGAGCCCCATACGCTTGTTGCTCACTGTGAAGTTAAAATATTAGTAACTTACGAATTTGCATAATATTTAATTGTATCCAGTTATATCTAGTTTAGTTGCATCTTTCTATGCATCATTTAATCATAAAATAGCATGGACGAACATTTCAAATTGCAATAAATTTTTAATGGTAATGGAACTCTATATTCGTCCCACTAAGAAAGCACGTATAAGACTCAAATTTTAGACAGATATCCGTACTTATATTTAAGCATACAGTTTATATACATGCGCACAGATACATTTTGTTAGTTAAATATTCGTATATAATGTGACTGACCACAGAGAGAATTTCTAGAACTTTTTATTTGAGACCGGATACGAATGTCTATAGGTGCTTAGCACTGACCATGCAGCATTACATTCGCAAATAATTCTAACACAAATAAAAAATGAATAAAGCAATTAAAACGTGTGAACAACATTTCTATGTCGTAAATCATCGCACGGACGGTATGAACGGTCCTTTAGAAGTAATACTTTTTTACAGATCGCAATTAACGAATTACATCTATCAAATTAGATATGCACATAATATTAGCGTTGATTGATTCGGCCAGATCACTGTGTCAGTTAGTTTATCTCGTTTCGAAACGAATGGCTTTGATGAGTAAGATATGGGTCTAACATGATTTACATTTCTCATAATATTTTGCTTGTCAGAGTGCGCGTGTGTGGGTTTAATCTTTTTATTTTAGTACACGAACTGTTTACATCAATCATAACATTCTTTTTAACGTTTTGAAATTTATATATGAATATTTATTAATAGACTCTAGGGCGTATTCATATTATTATTGATATTCATACCGGCTTATTCACGCAATAGGTAGTGAAAAAATTTATACCGAAAACCACTCCGACAAATGGTATGAATACTTTTAGAAACATTTCTTAGGAACTTTTTCAAATGTTTTGCAAAATGTTTAGCAAAAAAACTGTCTTAATAATGGTGCCCTAATTCCTTATTCCCTTCTAATTTTCTTTACACCCGGAATCTAGTTACAGTGAATATTTACTTTGAAATGTGAAGTTTTATTGCTGTACCAATGTAAATGACTACAATATGACCTCACAGGCCCTCTTAAATCATAAGTGGGGCTTGGCCGCCATTTTTTCTCACCCGTCATCCTCGAGGCATGCTCGCGCTGTTGACGTGTCGTGTCAAAGTTTCCAACATTTTAATGACAGATGAGTTAATTTGAACGATTCGAGCACATTAATGTTCTTTTGTTAAATGTTTATTTCATTCGTTCTTGACATGATTGAATTCTAGCGTAATTTATACTCGAAAATATTAAGAATATTGAACATATGAACATTTTGTAGCCAACACAATACTTATGTGTTTATGTGACAGAAGTAGCAATTCAGCTTATAAAAGCATTTTATAAAAACGACACTATAAAAACCGTTAATCACAAGGCACGAACATATTTATTAATTATCGCGGTGTAATTAATTCCTCACTCTTTATTTCATTTTACGCACAAAGTCCTATGACCAATTTATGAGTATAGCAGTGACATAAAGAGTCTGGTAACAGACCAACGTCGAAAAGTTCAACTTTCACACGTCGCCAATAGCTTTATTATACTTACACTTGTATTACCTCCTCAAAGTTAAATCCCGAACAATTGTCAACATGTTAAGTCACAGTAATTTCGAAACAATCACTTAGATGGTGTTACGTCACCGAATTTCCAAAGACCAGACTTTCCTGCATAGGCCCTAAACATTAGTTATTGTGAGCGAAACCGCGGAAAGATTGTGACAATGTAACACAAAGGACTGAATGCAATTCGCATGCACTAACAAATGCACCGCAATAGAAAAGATCGTAAAACAGCCTCCATACAAAACCGCTCGTCACTGGCTGTCACTTTCCTCCGCTCGTAAATGTTGGAAAACGTTCGCCGTCCATATGCGCAACAATTACTTAGTTGCCAACAACTAGAATTAGCTTTAAACTGTATTGGACTTTTGTGATCCTGTGATGCGTAACATATTTTACAAGAGCACTACAATCACACCCTAAATTTTGGGGGAATAATAACATCATTGTGGGATTCTTACCAACTAAAATTCCTAACCTATAATTAAACACATGGAACTTGTTTAATAAATCAATCTGAAGGTGACGTGTTCTATAGTATATTGATACATAAACAGTACGTTGTTTTTCAATTAAACGTGACCTTTCAATATTTTTTATTTACCTTAAAAA
Organism: Parelbella ahira ahira; assembly: GCA_018244795.1. Lineage (NCBI taxonomy): Eukaryota > Metazoa > Arthropoda > Insecta > Lepidoptera > Hesperiidae > Parelbella > Parelbella ahira. The sequence goes on along the minus strand of DWME01002676.1, from coordinate 3,154 downwards.
TATATCAGTGTTTTTATTTGAAATATTCAAACTATTTTATTTGTTTGATACATGATTTGTTTCCACTTACCGTGAATAATATATCTGTATGTACGAATTTCACTCCGCTATTTCCGGAGCACTAGGAGCTTATTCCAAAAGTACGTAAATATTGATCTCATTTAAAACCCACAACGCTTTTGTTCACTCCAGTATTCTTGTTGCTATTTTAATATACCGTGACCATTTGCCCTTCACTGACTATCAGGAACCCATCTCCTTAGTAATTGTTTGCTTTATTTTTTATAAGCAGAGATCCCCCAAGTCGATTTGTACTTTACACAGAGACAATTAAACTTTAATCGAAACAGGCGTAAGCGCAGTTGAGTACCGCGTAATGAACCTCTATCACTTCACTGTGTTAGTCATAATTAGTAGATTGTATTTTACGGTTGGATGCGTGGTTCAAGGCATAAGAGACAATATTGATTAATAAATTGCACTCTACGGCTGAAGCACTCATATCTTGTATTTAGAAAATAGACTCCATAGATAGGAGTATCGTTGGGGGGTATAGGCTTTGCTATAGGTGATTTTAAAGTTTCAGTTGCCATGTTCCCTTGGGCAGGTCAAGCTATCATTCAACTTATAATTGTTAAATATTTGTCACAATATACGGCTTTAGTGGTACTTTTAAGAAAATGAATCATTACTAACCCTTTTTTCCCTCCCGTATTACTTGTACAGTTCCCTAGAAAGGTTTAATTATAACTCAACCCTTTTATTATTATACTGTTAGAACACGCGTCTTCTCGCAGATTGAGAGGGTCACTTAAAAAAAATATTATTATGATATTCAATGGTAATTCTATAAAAAAAGTGTACTTTTTTATAAACTGTAGATTTTCGGACTTAAGTTCATACTTTTAGATACTATCGTTATTCTATACTTTAGTCTTTGAAAGCTGTCTGTGTACAAGAATGGCTGAAAAATGATTAACTGAGCTACATCGGTCAGTTGTGGAAATGTATCCAAATTACTGAAATTTCATATTCAAATTCTACTCTTTGATCTAATTTATGATTACGCCAATACTAATTTACGTACATATATACGTATGGGAGTATTACTTTCCTTACTAAAATCACTTTCACTTATAACTTGTACCACATCGCGACCACCTAAGTAAGCATTAGCAATACGATCTTCCCTAACAATTTACACATTACTAATTAACTTTTGAATGCCACGAATAATTAATACGCTATTAAGTTTTCATCTTTATTTATATGAAAATACATTCGTTGATCTATAATTTTATATTTCTTAGATTCACGTACTATAAATTGTCATAAAAATTCTTTATAGGATTCTATGTCAGTTGTACTAGCTAGACATGTATAAACATTGGGTTCTATAGGAATAAAGATGATTTTACCTACGAAGTAGTAGGTTTGAGCAGTAAATAGCAGTAGATATGTGTTTTGTTATGAGATTTAAGACTTGTCATCTAGTTGTCAACCTAAAACTGTTCAATATTAGTTTTGCTTAGGTTGCTACGTTCATTTAAGGTTGTTTTGTAATTAAGCAATGGTAACCCATAGTCTTAGAATTGACAGTCTTCCTCCAGAGGTCCGCCCTTGCGTTTTTAGATAAAATGTCACTTGCTGTCACGATGTAGAAATACTTCACGAGGTGATCTGTCCACCTTAGAGTTGTTATAAACATTCTTGAAGGCCTGTAATATTTGCCACGCGACACACTGTCAATGCTTCAGCCTTGATTTTTCTCATTTTGAAGGAAGACTTCTATAATATCTTCAGTAGTAAGATGATAAAAGGTTTCATGGTGGCGTTGACGGTAGGCTTAACATTATTACCAGTCTTATACTATTAATCTCTCTTGGATATATTAATTTTTACATAAATAATATGTACACTTCATTATTTAGATCAAATAGTAAATATGAATTTACAATTTTTGTTCATGGGTACGGTAGTATTACCTAACAGAATTTATTGTCACTCGTGTCATTCAATGTTTACTTACACTTTTTCTCTGAACGATATCATACTGTGCGATCTATTTAGGATTTATAATTAGAAAATTGTATTGAAATTAATTAAATAAAAGATTCTAGATAGACAAAGATCCGGGTTCCATCGAATTTTTGAGCAAATTTTTATTATGTACTCAATATGACGGTTATAAAAATAATTAGCATTAAACAGTTAGCAATAATCTGGAAATCTATTTTACGATCGAGATGACTTTTAATTAAACTTATCTTAAAATCACGGACGAATAACGACAAAATCGCAATAATATTAATGTCAATAAAAAGAGACATGTTTTATTATTTTGCGAACGAAATATTTTGTTATCTAGAAATTTAATCCTTGCATTGTTGCATTAAGTAAACATTTATTATTCTTGTTTATTATATAGTTGAAAATAAAAGCATTGTTTTGCAGAAGTAATGGTAAATATATCGAACATGTTCTAATTTCATAGTGCTGTGCAATTCTAACGAAGATTCACCCGGCGGGTCACTGCGCACTTTCTAACGTGTTAAGGCGATACATCTCCACTGTAATTTCTTTGCACAAAAATTATATTACGGTTTTGTATTAACGTATTACATTCACTTGCAGAGAATTCTATCTCGTGTTTTAAATGGAAAACCAAGCAATTTTATGTGAATTTCAAGTGTAAGATTAGTTTTCTTACAATGCGCAGATGAAAGATAACGGAGTTATAAATACATGATAAACATAAGATAAATAATCAACATTGGTTTATCATTCCACACTTGAAATATGGATGTCGTGTTATAAAGAACGGTTAAGGTTATGTTTTTTTAAATATATGATTCATTAGTAAATTTAGTTTTTAATTTCCATACACTGGTGTTTCATACATTTTTTTCAAACATTTTCTGTCTCTTTTCTTCTTAAAATTTCTCTCAGGAAATCAATTTAATTTCAACTGTTGTAACGTGACAACTGTCGAGTTTTGTGACTTGGAAGTATTTTATGTTTTTCAATAAATATTTACTATAATATTTTTTTTAATAAATAAGCCACACATCCGTAATTTTATTCTTGTTCCATGAATTAAAGTACTCATAGCTCACGCGAGTTTATCGACGAGCATGTCGTCAGACAAACTACA
>DWME01002675.1:0-20175 GCA_018244795.1 Parelbella ahira ahira | reverse complement strand
ATAAAGACTTACAGGAATATATAATATTTATTGATATTCATTTTTTATTAATTAAGGGTTGTTTATTTATTTTTTATTAATGACAAAATTTTGGTTTAAAATTATGTAGTTCGCGTTCCTTTTAAGAGCCTAGCTAATTAAGCCCGCGTACCGATTGCTCTCGTGGTCCTAAAGCCTTGCAGCGCTTTCATTAATTACGCCCTGTCTGCAATTATAAGCTGCAAATAAACTAGATTTGACTGCCCCGTTCACACATTGGTTAGTGAACGTTACCGTTGGGCCGGGGGTCATGGGTGCGATTACCACCCAGAATAAATATGTGTGCTTAGTACAAGTATTTTTTGCGTTTAGGTGTAAAAACTATCTATATATGCATATGTATGTATGTGTTCATATGTAGTTTGTTAGCCGTCGGATAACCATACACAAGCTCTCTTGATACTTACTTTAACACACATTGGGCTGTGTGGAGTAATAGTTCAAACATAGGAGATCATATTTTTTTAATTTATTTACTTATGAACATAATTTCTCAGGTTGGTTCTGTCAATATAGTTGATAGGAAATATCTATTTGATATATTTGATAAGCGAATGATTTAAATTTTTATTATGATCACGGTTACTATACTCTTGCAAATATTATGGACCGGATATCCGTCTGATTAATATTTTTCAGCATAATTAGTCATTTATGTAATACTAATCAACTGTACACTTTTATTCATAATGCATAATTAACACGTGATACTCTCTGCCTAACCTTAGGAGCTATGCCGTAACGACTTAATAATAATAAATCTCTGAATTTCTTAATATCATTAGAATTGATCAACCTAATTGGCTCTTTGACAAATCTTATCATATAAAAGATTTGAGGTCATATAGGTTAAATGGCAAACGTGAAAAATGAGACTGGCGATTCCAAATTGAAGCTTGGGGTGTTTACCCCGAACTGCGGTAACGATAGGGTGAAGGGCGTTTTAGGAAATGAGGCCAGGTAGCGTTAAGCCGACTGAATGTTTGATAGGTTTAAGATTAAATCTTTGGATATATACAAAACAATGTTCTAAGTATGCATTTAGATTAGTTTCTTTGGCTATTCGTTGATTATAATCTGATGTAATTTAATTTTTATTGACATAAGGCAGAGGTGACCGACGCGTCGCGCATAGCGTAGCCCACTCAAGCTCAATGTCTTGACCGTCAGCAAGCAGCAGAGTAGGGGGTGCAAGAAGGTATGTTTTGCAGTCGTCAATTGGCATGTCCAGCGTGGGGATTACGAGCAAAAAAAAGTCTTTTGAGGTAGCTTGTGAATAGCAGCGAACTGAGACAAGCTGTTGTTAATGATTTACCGAAGGAAGTCCGTCATGTTTAACTGTTGGGGCGAGAGAGACTTAATGCCAACTCCAACTAGCTCAAATACTATGATGTCTCTGCCTACGCTGTTTGTCTCCTGACAATATTAAAAAAAATAGCAATGTCCAAAGATAGGTACATAAAAATTTGTTATGTTTTTTACTATTCAATGGTAAAGTTTATCAAGTTTTCTTTGAGTCAAATTTCTCTAATTGAATTTGAACTTAACACCTAATAAACAGAGTTCGGGATCAAAGGTAAATTTTACATATTTTAGTCTTTGATCTGCCTTTGACTGTGTTTCATACGCTAACTTTTAATTATACCATTGATTAAACAGACTTTTGTCAGTGAAATACTTGACTAGCTTGTAGTCAATTCCAAAGACTAAAAGTTCTAGGAAAAACTTACAGTCGCCGATGAAATAGCAAAGAATATAATAAAATTTCTTTTTAGGAATTAAAGGAAGTTATGTATGACTTGAGAGATTCAGAAAGATATTGGTAGGTATCTACCGGGTATTACAGACGTAATGTTATAAGTTTTATTTTGCAAGCATATTATAACATGGCCGTCTTTCATGTTTGATATTTCATTTACGTTTTTGTATGGGATAGCCTTTTCAATTCAAGACGATATACATGAAGTGTATGGAACGATTAAAATAGGAGCTAAGAGGATATGGCTATAGGTATAGCAGTAGTACTGTACCGGGCGTGCTATGTCATATTGGCATTTCATTTTACGGGTTAACTTGATTTGTTTAAGCCCAATAATACCTTATAATAACGTTGATCTACAACCGTCAATATTTGTCCAATACTTTAAATATTTGGTTGCGCTAATAAAATGTTTGTTTGACGTGCTTAATTATGGTTTACACGTTATTAGTGTGTGTGTTCCGTAACATTCGCGTGTATGATTGCAAAAATTTTTATATTTGAGGATGAAATAATCGTACAAAAATCGGTTTAAAAATGCCGCTTTGGAGTCTTCCAAGGTTCTATGCACTACTCTATAAATTAGATATTACATTGTCAATGGATCCATAATAATATTATGATATAATATATACTTACAATTGAATTAAAAATAATGTATTATATTGCATTTGACGCAATTATAGACTTGTATGTTTTGAGTCTTTTAAAGACGAATAATTAATAACATAAAGTAACGCCTGTTTGGAATTAATAAGACTTATTATAATTGTTTGATATTTAATTATCTACGTATCAACATTTCAATGTATTGGGTTGTGTAATATCAATTCGTTGTTATAGGAAATATATATCTACTAAGGTTGCATCTTACTCACTAAAATACCCTCATTATTCGTAATCCCCACTCCTTCTTACCAAAATTACCTCTCAACCGTTTTTTACATATCAATTTAAACACCATCAAAAGAATTTTCTCCCTTAATATATCTTATTTAGAAGATGTTCTTGGACTGTTTTAAGCTCCTTCAAAAATAATTTAATGCTTCAGCTCGCGGCGCTGTAAAGTCCCTTACGCAATATCCGCTTGGCTTTAAGACAAATAAAGTGTATTATAGCACGAGTTGTGAATATAAAAATAGTCTAACTTAGGTATTTCTAGTGAACGAAGTAATATACAAGAATTTAATGTTTTTATTAAATGTACTACCTATTTTATTTTATATCTAAACTAACCTCGTGATAGTTAAATGTATGTCGTTGACTATTGTGTCTTCTTTCGTTTTACTTTTTTTACATACAAAGGTAGTAAAATCAATAAAAAAATCCTTTACTAACTTTGCAGTCGTGTTTAGGAGGATAGCGCGCAATTCTCTTAAAAAGCTCCAAATAAATAACTGAAAACTTTTTCAATTTCATCTGGCGATCCGCAAATTGTGTTTTTCGTTTGAGTAAATCGAGAAACGAATAACAAATTTCAGTTTCCATAATCAAGACAGTGAATTAATTGCGTTTCTTTGAATCGCCACTTTTATTGGAATTTCTTGCATTTTTCAAGTTTCGATGAAATTTCTCACATATTATATGATATGTTTACAACTAGATTTAGCAATTTCGTGCCTTCCTCTTTTCATCTTCCTATTCCTAAGGTCCTGAGTTTAAATCCTGGCGTACACTTCTCTATTTACACAATAATGTTTATCTTCATTTAAAATATCGCAAGGAAAATGTCTTGTTCGTGATAATGTTCTTCAAGGCCGATGAAATTAAAATTCATCATTGAACAAAATGCTTTAGTTTTCAATTTTAACCCAATTATTTTTCGGACAGATATTTTGAATATAAATAGCTTTTTGGCAAATACATTTTTAATAGTAACCCTGTGAAAATTCGAATAGCCTTTCAACTTTTACATATTAACTTATATGCAAAGCTGTTTTAAGCGTCGTTCACATGTAGCAATTTTGGATCGGCTTAATAAATCCGCACTGGAAAATTCCAGTAGAATGTCCATCCTACGAAAAAAATACAGTACAATACAAATACAAATAATAATTTGTCGTAATCACATATTTGTATTGTATTTTTTTGAATATTTTTATCTACAAAAGAACGTTCAGTGTAGCTGGACTGTTAACATACCTTATTCCTATAGAGTTTTTCATATTGCAATATGGAAAATTTGTATTCTTCTTATTTCAAAAGAGCACTGGGAGCGTTATCCCGCCGGTTTTATTCTTCCAGCTTGCCATAGCCCGAGGGGCGCCAAAAGCCGATGAACAGCAGTTCCAAGTACTAATATATATTACTATCACTATATTTGTAGATACAAATTAATGAACAGAACAATTTGAAGTAAATAAATATTTATTTACGTGACCGCAGCACAAAAAAGTATATATAATATTTATTGGTAATAATAAAACTAGTTTTACTAATAGACGTATTTTGTAGGATATGTTCTAAATATCATTCGTTAGGGAAGGACCGACACAACGATATGTTAAACCACTTAACCACAATGGCATGTTAAATTAGTGCCTACTGTTTTGGGTTATATATAACGTTATTTTTCGTATGTATGTATGTATGTATATTATATAAAGTTTTTATAACGGATAAATAGAATTCATCGGTGAATTTTTAACATATCAACGAACCCTTAGCGTCGTTACAATAGGATGATCAAGCCAAATCATTATGTCCGGATAATACAATCAGGCGCGGGACACAATAAGGACGTAATCGGACGTGGACCGATAGGAACAATGTCCAGTTTTGCATATTCATCGTCAATAAATTTAATTTTCACTAGCGGTTTTCGATTCGGCAAGTTGATTTTGGTTTATTTGTCGCTACGCGTATGAATACATAATCGACATATTTCTGTTTGCACAGTGTTCCTATATGAGATTTTAATTCGTTGCGATTGGGAAAATTATGTAACGCAAATTTAATTTTTGGAACAATATTACAACAATTTTTGTATTACATCGACGCACACCGTATATACCGTATATACCGTATCATACCGTACCGTACCCTAACGTACATATACCGTGCACGTACCTTACAATTTTATTTCAACATATCTTTTATTATAATTTCTCTTGACTATTGCTAATTGCGATTGCTGCTTTAGGAGGATCGTAATAATTATCATAGTGATAACGATATTGTTATTAAAATAGCCAAATTAGCAACCACAATATAAATGTTTTCCCTACAGATGAATCGGTGGTACAGAACAATATAAGTAACGTTAACGACATATCGAGATGTCGTACACATAGTAATTACATCCCAGAATAGATAAAGCCAAAATCATGAAACAAAAAAACTGATGGATGTATAAACCTATACAAATTTATATCGAGGAGTTTTTACACAGATAGAAAACACTCGAGTTTATGAAACAATAATTTGCGCTGGATGGAAATCGAACTGACAACCTCTCACTAAGTAACTACACTTACAAATAGACCTACAGAGACGTTATGTAGAACCCCTAGTTTTTCTATATCACTAAATACTCTTCTACTCTTTTAGCGCTTCAACCCTTTATGGGTCTCGGCATCCTCAATAATTATCTTCTATAGAAACTCCTATGGTTTTGGCCTCCCTTCTTCAAGACGTTGCCCTGCCCAGGTGCCTAAGGTCTTCTACGACGGTTAGAATGTAAACCTACCTATTACATCTGTTATTTTACTGTAATATAAATAACATAATATCACACCTGACTTACACCTATGAGGTAGGCAGAGAAGTATGGAACACTCCCCGGTAAAACCAGTATTTTATACGTCCGACCGTGGAATAGGGGGTGAGCCTATTGTAATAATATAAATTCACTAAAAACCACAAAGTGAAAACGAAATGAAACTAAATTAACGCACGAATACCCACTTCTAAGGCTTCGAGGCTAATATAAAAGATTAAATCTAACCTAGCTTTTATTTGTCAATATCGTGAGTAAATTTTTAGCATGTCAAACAACGCCAAGTAATTGACAGCGAATCGGACTTTTCACTTAAGCGATTACGACGTAAAACGAAACGTGGAACGAACCAGTTATAAATCTTGTATTGTTTGAGTTTTTTTGTGTAAACAAACGTCAACTTCTGGGTAATAATTACATTTGACGGCTCACGTGATGGATCACTCGCTTAACTATTCATATAAGTAATTAAAAAAAGTAATGCTGACTGACATTTCGAAGTTCGCAAGTGATATTTTTTATTGTGTTTAACCGACTCCATTGTATACCTACGTGTCCTATTTATTCAGTACTTAGCAATATAAACTATCAATCAATTTGTTATACATTTTTCATTTTCGAACCATTTACAATTCTTATCGTAGTCAAATAAGTAAATAAATGATATAAATGATTCTAATTTAATTCTGAAGAGAATGTGTGTTACGGTGACCAGGAGACAGAAAATCTATATATTTATCTATTATACGTATACCTTATTATTGGTACTTAAATCAAATAGCTGTGCTTAACATATTAAATATAGTATTCCTAGGTGGGAATCGAACCCTCGACCCTCACTTCCTCTGTCGGTTTCACTAACAACTGGACCAACGAGCCGGTCAAGTTTAATCAGGTTTTAATTTTAAACGAAGATCAAATGAGTAGCAAACGACCACGCGGTATTTTCATCTAGTCCCTATCATCCATAAACATTGGCATCTAACTCTTTCGTCTACCCCTTTGGAGAACACGTCTGTATTTACAGGACAGTTTGCATGAGTTGCTCTAGTTATAACATAGTAAGATCATTATTTTAGAAGATTCTATTCACCTTTCCTTACCTTAATTTAGTTTTGTGCTATTGCACTGCGTTTCTCCTGAAAGAAAGGTATTTTACATTTACATTCACATAGGAAGGACAGGTAATATTCATGAACACTCCAGAATTTGATATTAACAATATATCAAGGAGCCAGGTTCCTTAGAGGTAGACAGAAAGCCTTTAGTGCCAATTATCTCTATCCTTACAGTCCTGGTATTCTTTTGTACATTCTTTATTCTTTTCATATAAGCACACCAGACCTCTGAATCTCCCACCGTTAGTACTCGTATCTGCCTTATTTGGTCAAAATAAAAGAGCCTATGTAATAAAAACGTAATATCAAGCCTGTAATCTCCGAAAGGGTAGGCAAAGGAGTGTGGTACACTCCTCTGATACAATGATAGTAAATATAATGATACATGACATTTGTATGTGGAACGAATAGGAAATATAGGTTTAATAGCGTCATTAACGAATATTTCGTTTCATGCGACCCGTCATGTTACCATTGGTACGGATATAAAATATTTATAACTAAATTATCAGTGTACCATCACGAAGGACTAATTAAAACTGGGAAATTACAATACATTAACGTTTTTGTTTCGTACCATGTCGTCGGTGTACATGTTAGGCCGTAAAATACAGCAATTTAAAGTACATTCACATTTCTATAGAACATATTAATGCTTTAATTTTTTCGAATTGCATCTGATTATAAATCAGTACTCGGCGTTTGTATCGCAGCGTTACGAGGAATGTATTTTAAAAGCAGAACCATGGGTATAGTAAAGCAGATGTCGCTACCATTGGTAAATTGTTCATCACACCAGGCTCCTTTAAGACGTAGACAGAGACCACCGAGTGCCAAAAAGATTATTACTCCAGAGAAGGATTTGATAATTTTTTCCTTTACAAGGGGTTTATAGTACTACATACAATATCACATCTGCTAACTAGGATCATTAAGATGTCATATAGGCATTAGTTTCTGTTCATAATCTACTATATTCACAATTAAAACCATTTCTAAATGTTATACGTACGTTTGTTATATAACCAGTAATACTTCGTTATTATCATCATCAACACTTCAACATCTCACTTCTGGACACGGGTCTGTTTTCAGAATAAAATCTCTTAAGGCCGTAGTAGACCAAGTCGGATATGAGCTAGTTGCCAGACTTTACACTCCTTAAAGAACATTCCAGAGAATGTTAATAAGTTCTAAAACTAAACTAATGGTAAGATTTTACAGTACACATAAATTCATAGATTTAAATGCCAAGTTTCGAACCCCAAACCTCTGTGGAAGGCTAAAATCCGAACAAGACTATCGCTGCCTCGACATATATTATTATCACAAAGCAATATTGTTCGCCTGGGCGTACACAGTTATCAAAAGAACAAAATGTACACAGGCTCTGGAAACCGTACGCACAATACCGGCATAAATATAATATTACGGCTGAAGGCTTCTGTGCAATTTACATAAAAAGGTTGAAAATGAATAACAAATTTATGAAACATGACCTTAGATGTTGCGTTGGTCGTTTGTATATAAAATACATTGGTCCCGGCGTATATCTTTTTTCTGACGGATGACGGATATAACTTACTGTAATCCGGGTCTTCTTATATTTGCCTTTTCACAATACACTGGACAATTTGCCATGACATAAATTGCCGTAAGAATAAGGTACGATAAGTATTGCTCAATGAACAATAATAAGGATACAGATCGTTTTGAATTAATATGTAGTAATAAAATTGACCATACTGAGTCACAATATTTTGACTTGGTAATATAATTCAATCGATATTTACTACATTTTTTCATAAGAGAATCCCATACGACATTGTACTTAAGTAATCGATTACGTTATCCAATATAAAAGGTAACATTACGCCTGTAATTCCCGGTGGAGTAGGCAATGGAGTGTAGCATACTTCCATGGTTTAATACAAAAATATAAAATACTTAAATCATTATAAGTAATGTGATCGTATAATTGAAAAATTGTCAAACCACTCAGTATAGCTTCAATGCTACTTACCTTTAAAGTAGGATACATCAATATACGCGTTGCGATCTGCTGCAATTAGTCTGCTAATACAGAAGGGGTAGACAGAGGATTAGGACTCCCGCGTTTCGCCAGTATTTTCATAAGCCCCGTGTAAAGCTAGTTTATAACTATCCATTACTCTTAAGCAAAGAATAAATATACTTAAATAAATAATCTGGACTCTGTTGATAGCGCTATTTTCACCCAGACAAGAAGCATATAATAACAAAATTCCTTAAGGCATTCGCAACAACCATTTCTTGATATTTGTTCACACAATAACGTTAGTTCTGGCGAGATACCGACGCCCATATGTCAAGTGTCGCATAGCTACAGCAATAGATCAACCCTCATATTATCTCCTCAGGGACACATTGTCATGTAATGACTGCCTTTGTAATTAACAAAGCGCTTATGTCTCTGAAAATTTAGTGAGCAATCTTGTATTCTATTCAAACTTCATGGATCCATTTAGAGATTTTATACGAAAGTGACTTCAATTTGTTTTGCATTTATTTAAAGACATGAGCCTAGTTGTGCGTATATTTTATGAGTATATAGATTATGACGCGGAATTCATTGCCTACCCTGTACGAGATATGCCGCTAAGATATAATAATGAGAAATCGGAATACTGAATTCGGTTTTGTGAAAGCGAAGCACCCGCCATTTTATCCTTTTAAGAGTGGCACCTTCGTAAAGATAAAAACACGTTAACGTCCATAACGTGAGCTGAATAAATCTGGGCGATGTGAAAATTTGCGTTAACATCTAATGACTAGGGAAAAAGTAATATTATACTCTCGTATTCTGTAAAGCGTACGAAGTTATGTCCACTGCAGTGCGCGTTCGTGAATTCTTTTTCTATAAAAGACTTTTATTATGTAATAATAGTAATTATTGTCATACCAGGTTCCTGCGTGCGAGGAGAGCACCGAGTACCAAATAATTCTATTCTAACAGAAGAAAAACGTAACGGTGGGCTGGAGAGTATAGTAAGTACACTCCCACGTTTCACCAGTTACTTTTAGGTCCCACCATGGAATAGGTGGTGAGTTTATTGACATATACCGGGCACATATCCAGACTCCGAGGTACCACTAGATATTTCTCAATTCTGACTATTTTTATATATACCTTTATCCGTTATTTAATTCCTTGAAGGTTTCGTCTAAAAAGGGATTCAAATTGCCTGTGTCCGTACCAAGGTTTAAAGCTATTTCCATACTATTTTTCGACAATATCGAATCCGCGGTCTTGAGGCGAATCTATTTTAAAGACGATTCTATTTTATTGTAATTTAAAAAAAGTATTCTGTTTTTCACGCTCTAATTTCTGGAGTACAGTAATATTATTATTTTTGGTTTTGATTATTTATCTTATTGCGGAAGTTTTATCATCTTGTCCTATTTGCAATAAAGATTTTATTTTCCTTAATAAAAAGAATTGCTAACTAGTCTAAGAATAAAACACTACCTAAGAATACTTTGAAAAATATTCAATTTAACAACTCGTGGGTCTAAAGGTTGCATTGTGGTACCATGAAATCCGAGCTAATATCTACCTGGTGTGTGGCAACCGGCACACCCAATATTCCATGATTATATAGCATAACTGATAAATAGTTAAAACACTATACTCTTCTGCTGACCGCTTGGAAAAAAAGGCGTGATGCTATGTTAATATTACAATAAAAAACAAAATTACGATTGCGGGTTGAACTTCCGAGCGTACAGTCGGTTACACGTACAAAGTTGCCAAAGCCTTCCGCGAAGAAACATTTCGTGAACCTTTTGGCATGTAAGCAACGTCGACGTTAGTACTTACGCTTTGTTATTTGTTTCTACTTTGTATAATAAGACGGCATACAAGTTAAAACATCACACATGGTATCGATTTATACTTTTCTACTATAAATACTTTTTATTGTTTAATTCTTTACACATCCTCATCATGGTTGTCATCATCATCATGGTCGTCATCATCATCATCGGCATCATCCTCACTGAAATGAACGAATTTAAGGAATATTTAACGTAACATGTCATTCTCCAATAATAATTAAAAAAAATCAGTCGCCAATAGTTCACTGAGAAAAAATAAACAATCATTGCATTATCTTTTCTATATGCTCTTATAGCCTAGCAAACAGCAAGGCGATCTGCCGAAGAGTGGTGAACGCGTTACCAGCTTTGAAAGAGAGCTCTATTTGGACATCGAAGATCTTCATGTTATAGTGGATCGGTTAAACCTCAGAATGATGTCCATTCATAGATAGACGTAACTCTACAAATATACCCACAATGTTTTTTTATCATATTTTCGGATTAATCACCCACATCAACGTTGGACGTTTTATTGGTGAACATAATTTTGTTTTAATATAACGCAATTATGAAACTTGAGAAAATATGGAATGTCTACAAATAGATATTAAAATATGAAATATGATATAATATATGAAAATATAAAATGAATTATTGTAACGTGGAAATATTACTTATGAAATAATTAAAAATGGAATAATTAAGGCATATAATAAAATGAAAACTAAAGAAGCATTCTCATGTTAAATTAATACGGGAAATGAAATACGTCGTTTCTGTATAGCGTAACGTGAAATAGTATGCATTTTTCTTTTCCCCGACAATATCGTAATTATAAATCTCAACTTTAAGTTGTAAAAGCTTGGAATACAAAATCGAAGCCGTATTAGTGATAAATGGTTATATTTCTATTAAAAGAGTCATATTAGGAAAAGTAGCCATACTGGATTGTATTATAAAAGGTAAAGGTACAAAGTATCATTGAGTGAAGTAAAATATATGCGAAAACATTTTCTCTCATATAAATAAAGTAAACTCAAAGAGAAATTATACGCAAAGAGGGCTTCAGTCGACTTCAACGAACACGTGAAGGCATATTTACTCAGTAATTTTATTTAAGTGTAGCTTTTTCTTTTGACACAAAGCGCTACCCATATAATTGCAGCGGCGACCAGATCGTTATCGTTGACGCTTTTCCAGCCAAATTACGGAATTAACGCCCCCAACATCGACCCACTTCCCTTATCACCGTTCCGATATGTCCCAGATAATTGAGAAGTATTATTAAATCGTACGACCATTTTGCGTGGACAATACGATCTTCACAAATGAGCATTCAGCATTCAACATTTGGGGTTGGCAATTATGAACGCTCCGTAGTTAGCAGTTTAAAAAACTTTTTTACACAATGACCGCTCGGAGCAAAGAAGGCTCGCACAAAGAGATTTGAAAGCATCTGCAGCTAGCTCGGATGCAGATTTGGCCTGCAAATTACAACAGATACAAACAGTCGCTGCGCTGAAAGCCGCTCGCTCGTAGCGAGCGCGGCAGTTGGCAGCGACACGACGTAGAGGGCGCACGCTCGTAGCCGCTCGTAGCTCAAGCGCTACGCCGACGCGTTATGTACGTACCTGCAATATACGTGGGCAAACGTAAACAAAAAGTGATATGAGTTGTGCGTCCCCCAGCGCAGCGTTGCGACTTACTCTACTAATATTAACTTTTGCAGTATCGTGCGCGTTCATCGCCAGTGTCGTGTGGTTATTGCGGACCAAGGGATCGTCCGGCCAATATGAGAATTATTACTTGTCGAGAATTAATATAAGCTCCGTGAGAACGCAAGAGGGCAATAACGTGTCTACGTCGCCGCCCGTATCGGACCATTATAAGGATTTGATTAAAATAGAAATAGCGATGCGGCGGGTGGAGGAGAACAGCAGGAGATTGAAGGAGTATACGAAGTCATTGTTGTGGGATAATAAAGATAAGTCGCTGTGGTGTGTTTTATTTAAAGAGAGTGAAAGGGAGTCGGATAAGCCGACATTGCGGCCGGGTAAAAAGAGACACTTCGTTGACGAGGCTTACATACGGGCTTTGAGGGAACAAAAAATGAGGGAATCAGTTATACACCTGAGGCACCACGGCGCTCACCATCGACGGAGGCCCGACATTTTACCCAATATTCCCTACATCAAATGAACGATGACAAACATGTAAATATATATTATTGTTTATCGACGTAGGATATAAATTGCTGTAAACGTTCAGCGTGTAAATATATTTTTATATAAGTGTACATAGCACGGATTATGAAGCAGATTTGTTGACTTCAGACAATACATTAATAAATCATGAGAATTTATTTAAAATCTTTTATTTTATATTATTTCGTCCCGTTATATGTGTATATCTGTTATATAAATATAAAAGAAACAGTTAGATACATTACAATTTTATTCAAGTTTTCATTGATTTTCGTTCTTCGTTTCGTTCGTCAAAAAAGTCAAAAATTCGCAATAAATAAATTACTTGACTTGTAAATTAAAGCCAAGCGACGATTATCCCTTAGTTAATTAAATTTAATCTTCTTTACAAGGAGGAGAAGAGTATTAAAAAAGAATGATAATTACATTTTTTACGGAGATAAATATGAATTAAAGAATTAAAACTAATAAATTATTACGAATGTAATTATTATAATGTAATGTAACTCTTAATAATAGGTTTTTGTCGAAGCTTTTTTACAAAAATGATATACAACAAGAACTATGTAATATTGTGTTACAAATATTTTTTTAAATAAAAAGATGAAACATTTCACCCGTAAAGATAATACGTATACTTAAAACCTACGTTTGCAATGCATTTAATATCTTTAATTAAATCTTTCAATGTCTTATTGACTGCCTCGTTGGTCGAGTGGTTGCAAGCGCGACTGCTTATCGGGAGATCGTGGTTTCGATCCTTGGGTCGCGTATTTAAAGATTTTTCTAACTTAAAGTTAAATTCCAAAAATTACAATTAGATTGTAACAAATAATGTTTCTAATTAGAATGAAATTATCAGTTAAAATTACAGTTAAAACATTACAGTGCTTATTAATATCGTTTATGTAACAGACTTTTCTTTACTAGTAAAAGCGCTTCTATTTAAGTGTTTTTCCACCTTCGTCACATGCGCGATGAAATAGCTTTATACTTAAAGCAGGGTAAGTTACAATCATTATCATATAACATCATCATTATCATCATATTGTCCTCTCAGAATGAAATGAGTTAAGGCACTATTTAAACTCTTAATAACGAAACGCTAAAAAACATCCATGTGGCCTTATATCATTACTGTAGACACCGGTACAGAAACTTTAGTTGCTGACTGCGAGGGGACATAAAACGAAATATCCGATATCATCCCAAAGCGAGTGCGGTCCGAGATAAAACCAACAAGATATTTATTGGTTGTCGTCGAGAGATATAAAAAGACGGGAACGTCGTTAGTTCAATACAACTGAGGTCAGGGAGGCATAACGGACTGAGAGAAATAAACTTTTACAACAAAAATAAAGGGATGAAACTCGCTCCGATGTTAAGACGTGTAGTTGATAACGTCTTTGTGTCTGTGTGGTTTCATTATATATTTACAGCAGGTGGCTTGTGGTATAACGAATGTCTATGCTAAGTATATTGTACCTAGACTTTAATTACCTATATTATTTTCTAAGCATTTTTCAGAGTAGTAACTCCGCATACACGGTGCCAAGTATGGTGTCCATCGGCTTTAGAAAGTAATATAAAAGTCTGGGTTGGGTTAAGGATTAACAAAGCCGAGTCTACTTGCGTGAATTTAAATCAAAGCTTAGCGAATCGTTCTACACAACGTGAATCGGAACCAACAGTGCGAATACTGCTGTTTAACGGCAGAACTGGGAGCAAAGGCGGTATATCTGTAACAATATGCAGGTTGCTTTATATTAAATATTTACTATAGCCGTTTAAAGTATGTTTAATTCCAACGGTGAAGGGACGGTGTTAGCAGTTGTAGGCTAAACAATTTCACCTTTACGAAGCAGAGGTCGAAATATTTTATAGACTAAATGATATGGAACGATCGTCCTCATGTTACGATTCCTTAAACATAAAGCGTAAAAGTAGGGATAGAATGAAGAACGATCAAACGGGATATATGAACTAAACAATAAAAAGTTATGTCAATGAAACCGAGCCAGTTACATTGTATGTAATCTTTTGATGCTTGCGCGGATACAAATAAACGAACAAATTGGTTCATGAAATATGTTGAAGAATCCTTATTCTATAAAGTTGCTGTAATAAAAATCCAAAAAGGTTTATTCGATTTAAAGTATTTACATATTTATAAAGATATGCACATATTACCGCCTCGTTGGTCGGGTGCTATAGGATTTTTCTAATTTAGAATTTCTAGTAGTGATTCGGAGTCTGGATCTGTGCCTATGGTAATAGGCTGACTATATATTTCGTGGGACTTAAACGTAACTAGTGAAATGTGGGAATGTACTACACTCCTCTGCCTACCCCCCTTCGAGGATTTATAGCTGTCGTGTTGCGTTTTATATACACATATAAAAAAAAAAATCTAATAAATATATCAGATAATTTAATTATGAAATACAAAAGAATGTTATGTAAATTATCCAAAAAGAATATTGGGTCATTAAAATGTCCCAAACGTCTAACACGTGTTTGAAACACTGGCCAAAATACAAGTGTTTCATTTATTGACGTACTAACAAACCTGGCTTTGTAATTTAAAAGCTGATGAAATCCAATTTACTTTGTGTTGTTGGATACTTAAATAAAAAAACAAGCAGTCCTTTTTGATGGGTGAAACTAGAATATTAACCATCACTTGCGGTAACAATAACGGAAAACACTAAAAAAACCTGCACACTTTGGCTTTTTACATAATACTTACTTGCAATTCACTTACTACCCATCCTCTCAGGTCTACGGCCTTAAATACTTTCAATCTAAGAAGCGATCCGTGTCCAACAATGAAGCGATATTTTTATTAATTAACTTGTAAGGTTCATCAATACTGAACTGAATACCTATGCACTATACCGTACAGTTGGCGGGTTACGACAAGATGAAACACTGATAGATTAGATATTCAGATTCGATTAACGCATGAATAATCGCACAGTACCTTCTACATATGTACAATAGTGATGGTTGTGCTAAACAGTGAGAGACTTGTGATTTAGAATTTAATTGCCCACTCCGGGATCCTGGGTGCAAATCTTGTCGCTCACCTCTATCTTAATAAATATATACATACATATCTTCAAGTCTTCACGGCAAGTTCCCTACAGAGCATAAAGTTTCTAAATATCTATATAATTACAGACCTATCGTGCTTCTTCCACATTCATCGTAGGTAACAAATATGATTACAATATACAAACAAAAATGTTACCAAACGTTGATGAACAGAACACTTTTCTGTATATATATCAGCAAGCGTTAACATGGATAAAGAGCGACGCAAACTATGAGCTTAACAATTCTCATTCGGAGAGAAGACCAGTGTCCGATAGTGGAACGATGAAAGTGTTGTTGATGATGATTAGAGCCAGCACTATGTATTTCAAGTGACGAAAATAGTCATCGATGACATTACGATTTACTGCTAAAGTAATTGACATGACATATGTCAATTACTTCAGATTTATGACAGCTGAGAGCACACATCTTATTAATAAATCAATTAAAATAAGAACCATTAAAAAACTATCAATATGAGTGTTACTAGTATGAATTGATTGACGATTAACCGTCAACACGATGGGCCAAAATTTAAAAGTGAAAATATTCAGATAACAATTAAACATTCCTTACGAACAATGCTGCATTTCATTTATAGAAAAGTTTAATTAAAATAGTAGTTTAACGCAGTGCTCTATAGAAAAAAAATATGTGGGTACATATATGTATACGTGTATAGTATCTCGGTATGTACAACACATGTATGTATCTCAATGAACTCCTAAGTGGCTCGTGTATGATGAAACTTTTTGTGTGTTTGAATGCGTGACTGGTTGGGTAAGATTCACAAATGAATCCGCTAGGTGGCATTGCAATCAGATCCCATGATAAGGACTAATATTATTTACTTTTTTCTTATATTATATATTTTTTCCTCTCATATCATATAGTAATTAACAATATATGAGCAAATGACGTAACATCACGCCTGTAATCCCCGAAGGGGTAGGCAGAGGAGTGTAGTACACTCCCACGTTTTACTAGTTACGTTAAGTCCCATGAAATAGGTGATGAGCCTATTGCCATTATTTAATACATAACTAAAAAAAGGTTTGCTGAGATCGCAGGCCAATGTTCGGGCAGACGATAGCCGAGTCCGCTAGAGTACTTACCGGTATAAATAAATTTAACGATTGTATTGATGAACACCATGTTTCAATTTGTAGCCATTTCAATGGACTTTTAAGCTTTTCCACGTTCGATCGTGTTTCAGGTTGTTAACGAGAGAATAGCGTGGGTTAAAATGATATATTTTATGACTGATAATACTTTTGGTGGAATGACAGTTTGTTGAGCCGATTATCTATTTTCTAGATCTTTCGATTGTACGTTTAGATTGTTACTATTGGTTATATGTAAATTATCATCTATCGTGATACTGATAAGTATTCATTATTATGACTGGTCCGTTAGTTTAGTCGTTGGTAAATCTGATGATTAAGCCAGGGGTTTAAAGATATGCATATCAGTAATATTATTTGCAGTATAGGTACATATATAAATCATCAGACTATCATAGCAAAGATGGTCTATTTGGGACCAAATGGCTATGAGTCCCAAGTTATATAATTATCAAGAAAGTTATTTAACTATCGGCTAATTATTTATATTTTATTCATGTGCGCACATTAGGTATTTTATGCCGAGTTCAAAACAAATACAACACTAAAAATCAATATACACGGCGGCTTAGTTGGTGTGGCCTATTAAATGTGAAAAAACTCAAATTCCACTCAGTTACTAGTCAGTTCGCTTGAGTTGCTCGGTACACGTAAATATGTTAAATAGTTTAACACCCCACGTAATGGAGCCCTCTCTAAATACATTTCTTTATCGTTCACGATCTAACGACTTCGAAATACTTGCACCTCGGCTCATGCTATCGACATTCCATTGAGTTAGGTGGCTGTCAAAGTGATGGATTGCTGGTAATATTATTAAGCAAATGAACCACCGTTTAAACACACCCCCAGAAAAGTAAACGTGCCCCTTTAGTAAGAAGGGTGCGGAAAAAATGTTTAACAATTAATTTTGGCCCTATCCTCCCTTTTCGCTGTCTCATTGCTACATTTTTTTCCACGTCGTTTAAAACTAACATTTTTTTAAATCATTCTCGAGGAATGAAACGGTTCAAACAAAAACGTACAATCACGCCTGTAATCCTCGAAGAGGTATGTAGGTACATAGGGGAGTGCAGTATAATGTCATGTTTCACCGTTTACGATTACGATCCACTATAGCATAGTTGGTAAGCTTATCGCCATACACCGATTACAAGCCTAAAGTTGGAGCTATTACTAAATTCCTCTAAGGAAATATAGGTTATAAAACTCCCTAATATCCGATCCGGAATTCGAACCCAGTACCGCTTGAGAATCAGATGCGCTTGCGTTTAATCCAAATTTCATATTTCATATAAAGAAACAAAATACTGAATATCACTATATTATATGTATATACTAATAAATTCGGAATACACAATAATTTTATGAAAGAATGACAAAAATGATATGGTACAATACAAAGATTGATGGATGCTAAGACTCACTTATCACGATCAAACGGATGAGATACTGACTGATTGGGAAGTCTCAGAAAACAGAGCGTGTATGGGTCCGTAACGATACAGATATTTAGCACGTAATGCTCTCTATCTATCCCGTAAAGAACCTGGTGTGGGCAAATAGTAATGTAACAATAATATAGATTTGGAAGAATATTACGTAATATTATATATTACTTAAAATGAGGTAGTTGCCGATTGGTTAAGGTTAACGAACCGAGGTAGGTCGACACAGCAATCTTGTTAGCGATCTCAAATATATTTATTACACGTTGTTATATAAATCTTATATTTCCAATCTGTTAGTGAAACCACATTATCTCTGGTTACAACCACAACGTAAACTCTGAATAAACGACCAGTTGGAAATCTATTCGGTACTGGTTTGAGAAAAGGAAATTCCATATTATATTTATTATTTAATTCGATACGTATATAAAGTGAATATCTGTAAATGGGTAGTGTTTACTAAGAATAATAAGTTTAAGAGGTACAAAGTATTTTACTAATAACTAATATTTTACTACATTAAAGTTGTATAATTATATCAAATACATTATCTATTGAAAAACATTTTAAGCGTAATAAGAGAATGACATACAGAAACAAAGTCTAAAATAAGGAAATATAATATTATACATTACGTAAATATTTAAAACTTGACTTGAATACAAAAAAAGAAATTCAGCTATGTAAAGATAGAAGAGATATTTGGCACTTAATCCTTCCAACCTACCCCGCAAAGGACATGGCGTGATGACAGTACAATAATATCAGAAATAAAATTGCTTTGCAGAACACATCTCGCGCCGATCGTCCTATAGGTACTACGCACTTTAATAAATTATGCAAAGCAGAACAGTAAAAGGCGTAAGAAAGGCCTTTTCCAAAACTTCGTAATTTCAAGTAATTCATAAGTTAAATAGAGTTCAGTTTGTTCGAGTAAAAGTTATACGCGTTTGATTCCAAAGTCTCGGGCCGTTTTTATTAGGAATAACTCGTCTTTAATACAAATACATTATTTGTCGCCGGAGTATTATTATTGGCTTCATACTGTTATTATTACTGCAACATCATCACGCGTCTATTAAGGGGTAGGAAGAATACACTTACACAATGCTATTAATACTTTTACCTCTACAGACTTGACGTACATATGTATTCTCTTCTCTGGCATTCATTACACTGTATACGTTTATAGAATTGCGACTTAAACTTTAATCTGCTTCGAAAAAATGGCAACACACAAGAAATCAATGAAAACACGAACGCAACGCCTTATACGACATAATGAGGTAATTTAAACAGCGAAAGCTCAACTCGTCTAATTAATATGCTTGTACAAGTGATATCTGACGAGTTCTCTCTAATTAACCGTTTTGTTTGTTCAGAAGTTATATATGAAACATTCTCGACGGAAAATCTTACAGTGGAAGAAGAAATAAATGACTATCTTATTTGTAGTATAACTATGCCAGTATTTTGTAATGATGCGCCTGTTCTTTAAAGTGTGTAAACTCTGTCTACCTGCACTTGGCCAGCGTATCAGACTCTATAGTTAAGACTATTCTTAATTCGCTTCCCTTTTAAAGGAGCTCCTTGTCCAACAGTGGAACGCTAATAGAGTTATGATGACGAGGCCGTCAATTTGCCAGTTCAATAAAATATATAAAGTATTATTCATTTGTCACAAAGTTAAGTTAGCGATGAGATGGCTCTTATCATGGGCCTCCTGAGTTCAGCAGTAGACTAGTAATTATGATACGTACGTAACATCACTCGGTAGGCAGAAGAGTGTAGTACACACCCACGTT